>MU227750.1:395905-415142 GCA_018584345.1 Thuja plicata
ATTCTTCTCCCCTTCTTCCTTCCTTTACTTCTCTTAATTCTACCACTTTATATTTCCTCTTAATGCCTCTTCATAATGCCTTTTGACTTATATCTTTTCATAATAACTCTTATTTAGCTTATTCCCAGGAATTTGTCTTTATTTCTATAATTATTTACCATTTTATAAGTTATTTAAGCATATTAAAGATGTTTTAAGGCTCTTTTAGGGGTATATAATGGATATATGGTCTAAAAATGACCTAAGTATCCTCTATGATGCCTCATAATCCCTTTTTTAGCATATTAACTTGATTTAAAATAACCATGGGTTATTTTGTCCATGGGTTATTGTGACCCTGGGTTATTGTGTCCTTGGATTATTATGGCGGGGTTATTGTGTCTAGGGTTATTTTGGCCGGGTTATTATGTCCGGTTACCGATGGATTGAGAGATGGAGGAGATGATAGGGGATGCGGAGATGAAAGATTAATGAGATGAGGATTAATGGATGAAAGGATGGAGGAGAACAAGGATTGGGGATGGAGGGATGGAAATAGATAAGGATTTGGGAGATAAAAGGTGGATATGATAGAGTCGCCAAGGACTACATTGCCAAGGAATATGATGCCCCCAATTAGGACCTGTCATATATAATGAGACATTAGAAAGAGTATGATAGTATGTGAGATACGATGACTAGAGGATGATGGAGGTAGATGGAAGATATGATGATGGGTGGATAGGAGGATAGATGGATGAAAGGTATGATGAGGAAATAGATGCCAAGAGGTATCCAAAGCATGTATAACTGATGGTCTCTAATGTTATCAAGATCCAAGGAGGATGGAGAAAGTGAAATGGATAAGATATGATGAGTATCATAGGTAGGATGGGTGGAGGAAAATGGTAGATTGGTAGCTAGAAGAACTTGCCCCCAAGTATGGAGAGCAAATGGATGAAGGGATTATAGATGATGCCTGTTTTCCAGGTTTTCATCATGGTAGTTGTCCAAGATGCCTATTTGCCAAGTTTTCACCATTGGACGAAATTTCTCTTTACTCTTTTTTTTTGCTTTCATTTTTTTATAAATTTTTTGGAAGAATTTTATGGATGGACAATGATGTGGATAAATGGATTTGGAAGATAGGTGATGGAGGACTCAAGCATTAAGTTTCATATCAAGGTAGTGGGAGCTCATTTGGAGTGATCATTGGATGTTGGCACAACATTATTAAGATGGGTGGTTATACAAAGGGACAAATTAAATAGTTTTGATGTGGGGTATATGTGGTGTAAGGGAAATGGTGGTGGGAAGTGTTTGGATGGAATGATGGGAAGTGATTATGATAGGAGGATGTTGTTAGGAGAAAGATTGGCACATGTTGCGGGGGTGGAAAATGAGTGGAGGAGGAATGGATGGAATATGTGATGATGGAGTTAAATGATAGGTAGTTTTGGGACATAAGGACTCAAAGTGGATTTATGAGATGGAGGGGAGGAATTCTTAGTTGGTGAATTAGCAACTATGGATGCCATTGGGGATTTTTCTTTTGGATGCATTAATACTTTTTTTCTTAGGGATCCATATAGTTTTGCATTTTCTTTGGCGGGCCTTTGCAACCTTTGAGATTTATTGTATTTTATAATAGTATTTTTCTTTTTTTGAGCATGTATTTTGGAGGGGACATGACAATCTTTAGATTTTTGCAGATGTTTAAATCTTTGTGCATTTTTTATTTGGCATCCAAATTGTTTCTAGTAGCATCAGAAGGAGTATGAGAAGATGTATGAGATGGAGAGAATATGAATGAGGTGACAGAGGTAGGATGTGTGGGTATGTGACGTTGTTGATCCTTATTATAAATTAAAGGGGTGGGATGTTTATGATGGGTGATAGGGATATTGGATTGGTGAATGAAGGGATGAGTAAGATACGATGGAGGATGAGATTTTGGGATATAAGGGCCCAAAATGTATTTAGTGTGTGTTGGACATGGGATGATAGATTTTGAGATATAGGGACCCAAAATAGATTTAGAGGATGAAGGAGGAATATGGATGGTTGTTTCAGGTCGACATGATGGAGGATAGGGGATGATAGTAAATGGTTTTGTGGAACAATGGAAAGATTTGATTGCAGTTTTAAAAGCATGCTTAGATTTTGTATTATTGTACCAACATTTTTGGATGCAGTGCCTTGAGATATGTAATCAAGACCATGAGATCATTCATAGGTTTTTGTTTCAGCTATGATTAGATCCATTTAAGTGGATGTATAGTTCATTTGAAACTATCACTTCTCCTTGAAGACCTTTGTTGTACAAATAACATCATTTTCTAGTCTACCAATTGACCTCATGCACTACACAAACTTTTTCGAATAATAGATCAAAATTTCCCTAACTGACCTTCCACACCTTTTTGACATACCCATTACACATCAAGATACAATTACTAGTCTTAATCCCAATCAAACTAAATCTAAATATTATTTATTCTTTTTATATATCTAAATTATTATTCCAATTCAATTATTACCAATCATCAAACAATACATAAAGTAAATTGATCGGCAGAGTTGACCGTTAAATTCAAATCGCTCCGCGGCCACCCTGGCGCCCCACCAAAAAGAAAGAGATTCAAATCTCAAGAAGAAATAAAACACGATTCAAATTCAAGAAAATAAAGAAAATCACAAGATTTTTTTTTTTCATATCTAGAAGTCGTCTGCAATTGACCCTGCTCCAACTTCAAATACAATTGAGATTACTAATTTACAACCAGACAGATTGAAGGCATTCTTATGGAAATTTGTATTTTAATTTTTCGTAGGCAATGAATTCTTTCATTTTCTTGGTTGTTTTGAGTCACAAGGTATCTGCAATTTATCTTATATATTTACAAACAGAGCATATATTTTTAAAAAATTGTAAGGACTGTTGGGAGCTTGTACATTTATCTAGCTTAACTTCTTTTAGATGATCAATCAATTGATTTTCAGGTTTTGATCTACAGAAAGGGGCCATGATTTCAATTCCAATTCCACGCGAGTATAATATTTCTGTTTGCAATACAATCTTCAGTTGATATTTGTGTTTCTTTTGCGGTTTATTTTCCTAATCACTCCTGTTCACAAGTTTGATCTGCAGACAGACAAGGGCCAAGAAATACGGTGAATTCGGTCATTTTAGCCGTGTATTCCACGTGGACGCTATTTCTGTTTGAAATAAGGGCATGTACTCAAATTTCTGGATTATTCTCCTCTTGTATTCTAATTTCCAATAGCCAATGATTTTTTTGGTAGACTAATTTTCTTGGGTGTTTTCAGTCAGAATACGCTGCAATTTATCTTTATCTACAAACAGATTATATATCTTTTAGAACCTGTAAGGACTCCTGTTTTTTTTAAAATTTATCTAGTTTAACTTTCTGTAGATGATTAGCCAATTGATTTTCGGGTTTTGATCTACAGAAAAGGGCCAAGATACATAGAGAATTCGGTGTTTTCAGTCTCCAATTCCTCGTGGGTAGAATTCTATATGCAATATTGATCAACCAATTGATATTTGGGTTTCTTTTGTGGTTTATATTCCTAATCACACCTGCTTGCAGGTTTGATCTGCAGGAAGAGAGCCAAGAAATATGGTGAATTCGGTCATTTTAGCCTGCAATATGGGTATGTACTCAAATTTCTGGATTATTCTCCTCTTCTTTATATTTGAATATGGGTATGTACCCAATTGGTTGCATCTTCTATCCATTAAATTTCAATACCTGCACCCAGTGTTTTGCACCTAATTTGTGCATCCATTCAATTTGAGTACCTGCACTAGCATATTGTGTATGTGGTCTTTACCCACATTTTATACATTTTAATGTAGATGTGGTATTTATTGATTTCAATACGTTATTATTATGCCCCTGTTTTGACCATTGAGATATGCTGGATGCTTTAATTGCTCAATTTTAACATGTTACCATGTTTTTTAGGGTTTATGGGGATGTGTTTACCCAATTTTAACAAATTCGCTTGGGGTATATTTAGGTCTCTTAAGGTTAAAGCTTTCGGTCTCTGCTTTGAAAGTCCATTTACCTGAGCTTATGTTATTTAATTTATCTCTGATGAACTTTTATTTGTGTAGTATTTGAAATTTTTAAGTATTTTATTCACACCTTAATTTTTTTTTCAACTTCTCTTTTTCCCTTAAACATTTTGAGGGTCATAAGAATAATTGTTTATTCTTCACTTTCATATTCGGAGGGTGGGATCCTTTGCAGGCTTAATTAAATTTTATATACAGATCAAACTTACTGTTGTAATATGTCTTTCCATGTATCTCAGCAAATTAGAAAAAAAACCCCACCAATTTGAAGTATAATCTCTTTAAGATGATTTTTTTGGTTGATCATTTTTCATATTGCAGGTTTGAACATATAGGTTGCAAATGAAGACAGGACAGGGTTAACAAATATAGATTGGTCTCCATTTTCAGGTGTGTTTTACTTTTTTTCGGTCCATTATTGAATGTGTATCGAATATCATTCTACTCAAAATTTCTAAGTCTTTTTCTTGGTGTTTTATTTTCAAATTATTGTTACATACCAATTTAATTATTTTTGACATCCTTAGTTTTTAGGCTTCTATTACTTTTTATCAAGGTTACCCCGAGTTTCCGGAACGTCGACAGCAGGGGACAGGGGGACGAGTTTCCGGGACGACAATTTTTTTGCCAAGGTTGGGGATGACAAGGGGACGGCTATATAAAATATATGGAAATTTTAAAATATACATGACATTCATGTGAAAATATGGATAAAGCATGCCATTTAAACGTCATAGAACCTTAACATACAAGTTTACAACATTTTATTGTTTCAAAACGCAATATGCATTCAAAATTCGGAAATCGGAATTCATCGTCCAATGTCAATATCATATATGCATCTGCATGTGATAACAAAAAATATCATATGTAAATAAGTTTAACATACAAAACCAAAATGCCCAAAGGTTAAGTGCTGCCATATAGTTTCATGTTCAATATAAAAATCAAAATACATAAAAACAAAGCACACTGCTGCTCCTATTCAGATTCAGCGAACTCTGCATCAGAATCAGAGTCATCTGAATTGTAGACGTAAAAAACTTGAAAATTTTATGCATGTAAAAAGAATGGAGAAGATGCAAGTATAATCCACGTTTTTTGGCTTTTTGTCCCCTGGCTGTCCCCAAGTCTCTGAAACGTCCCCGATACTGGGACGGGGGAAATTAGGCCGGGGATGCGTCCCCGGGTAACACTGCTTTTTATTTCTGGTATTTAACAAAAACAAATTCAATTGAGTGAAATCCCTTCTTTTTGGGTAACATTGGTCTTACTTGAACCTTACCTCATTAACTTGGGTATTCTGCACTTTACATATTGGATGCAGCACTTAACGAATTTCAATATATTGCCTTGGCTTGAAATATTGGGTTGCGTTGCACAAGCATGTTGGATGCAATTTTCACTCAAATTTGAACAAATTACCATGTCCCTTGGGGTTTGAACTTTTTGGGGTGTTCTATGATAACTCATTTATGTTTACCGTTCGGACTTGTTTCTGATAAAATTTTAAGTTCACTTCTGGGGAATATTTTTAAGTTCTCACCATCTCTTTTTCCCTCGGAATCTTTTGCAAGGTCTTAGAAGGAGCTCTTAATAATATTCTGCTGTTCCACAAGTTTAAAATTTGAATATTTGTCTTCGTAATTAATAGTTGTAGCTAGAGTGGCACAATTTTGAAAATCCAAGCCAAGGCTAGCTTATTTCATGTTATTGGACTTATAATACCTCTGTTTCTATGTTATTGGACTTGAAGCTATACCTGAATTCAAACTGTGATGTATCTTATTTGTATTAATGTATATATTTATGGTTTTTCATTTAACAATATAAAAATAATTCCAACTTATAGTAGAAAGTCAACGGATTAGCATACCTTATGCTAAAGTTATTGCAAATTAGACTTTTGAGGCATGCTAGTTGCTGAAATTTTTAAGAACCAAAATTGTTCTCAATTTAAGTAAATCTAGACAATTGATTTCAATTACATCTATGTTTGTATGGACGTTTTTTGATTATCCCAATCCTTTTGAGAGTGATAAAAATAAAGATTTTCCTTAAGAGACCAGGCTGAACTAATATAAGAAGAATTATGTCATAGTTCTATTGCTGGAACATGAAGGCGAGGAACATGATTGATGAATTGAATTGTAGGAATACCTAGGAGACAGAAAATGGATTCGCTGAAGTCTTGGATGAATGCCTGATTTGTAAAAGGACTAACATGCAAATTATCACTCCAGTAAATGAAGTTGTTGTTAGCAAGTTCATGAAGGGATCCATCTTTGACATCAAAGAAGTTGAAGATTTTGTTGACAAAACCAGCTCAGGTTAAGAGGATATCAAGTCTAGAATGTCCAAGATTAAGCTAGTGTTTGAAAATGTTGCATATTCACAAGATTGGCTTATTAAAAATATCTTTGCCTGAATTTTGGTTTGAGGTCCTAGGTGTTCAAATTTTTTGATAACTATTCGTATAGTCTTTAAATAGTTTGATTTGAATTTCCTGCACTACCATGCTGTGATCAGGTCAAAATTGTCACATGCATGCAATTCATTTATGCGTAATGCACCTCTGGTTTTCCTCTCTCTTGATGTCAAAGAAAACAGAAAAACATAACACTCTGTCATTATCCTTTTCCTACAGGTTTGTACTCTTCATTCACTATTAAGTTATAGCCTTTATGACTGGTATGTCCCTTTCTTTATGCATGTTCATTCACTGTATCTAGCACATCCTTGACTATCTTTTCACATAGACTGTGCTCCATGTTTTGCATTTGTTCTTACCATTGATACAAACTAGAAAACTCTCTAAATGCATGTTGATCATTTATAACTTTGAAGACTGCACGTATGAAGATTTATTATCTCCATTTCCTTGCTCTTCAAAAAGGTCATTGCTCTTGGAGGCATTTACCATTTTTAACAATCCCATTGTCTTCTCGTATCTGTGATGCCCCTTCCTGCTAATATATGATTAATGGGACTGTCATTCTCCATGTTCTTAACAATTATGGGATTCTTTTGTAACACCCATTGTCACATTTCTCTATTAAGAGCAAGTTGTCCCTTACACTGACTTCTCCTTAATATTTATGACTGTCCTCACTCCTCAGTCATAAATAACTCACGGCAGTTATTTATTCTTGATTCATGACTGTCAATATCCTTTAAGAGACCATGTCGCGCCACACTGACATTGAATTCTTCTGACTTAAAGACCCTTCTTTGTATCTTGGATTATATTTTTGCTTCCTCTAACTATGACAGCCATATATTGTCCATTCTTCCATGTGTATATTCATTCTTGAATTGATCTTAACACTTTTACAGCTACTATCATCATTGCCATACATTCTCTGTCTCTGGAATACTTCATTATTCTTTTCATCATTGTATTGCACTAGTCGAAGAATAACAACTTCTAGAACGTAACATTCTGAAATTGCTCTCCAATCTACCTTGGTCTTCATGCCATATGGACCTACTGATACCTAGTGATTAAATTTGAGTTCTGAAAGAGATAGGCTACATAGCAGAGTGTCACTCTGCCCATTTATGCAATACTACTTGGCCTGAATATTCAAACTAGATATTGTCCAAGTACTTACAAAGATTTGCAAAACTAACAGAACCCAACCAGCAAACAAAAATTGCATATTGTGGAGATATATCACATGGGTATGATTTAGGAAGAATGCACACCAACACAATGGGGGAAAAATATTGAACACTGAATGTGTACTTTCTTTCAACAGAAGGATCTTCTATAAGGAAGATCCGTTGTTGTTCCCACTGTTAGAAACCACAACAGTCATTTGTTGTCCAAAGAAACACTTAATGCCAAAATGTTCAAAGATTACCTTCTTGTGACTATCCACTAGCTTTACCAAAATATTTTTAATGCTTTTGACCTCACAAGGAATGACATTATTCCTCCAAACAAATTATGAGCACTTCCCATAACTTTCTGATAAACACCAGCAAGAAAGAACCCCATGTAGTATGGTTCTCCTTCACGTAAACGAAAAGGCATGACTGGAAAAACATGACTTATGGCCCACGAGTCAGGTACAGATTGGAAAACCGATAAGTTGATATGATATGTTGCAGCCAGCTATTTTTTAAGCTTTTCTAATTCATCTAGAAAATCATAGTCCCTATAACTTTACAGTTAAGTATATGAAATTTCATCATAAAGAGTTTCCATTTGTGCCCTATCCTCAAGACTGAGGAAACCAAATTTGAACAAAGTCTTTACTTTTTGTTTAACTGCTTTGCATCATTAAAAGCTTCCCAAAGCTTTTTTTGGCCTATATTTCTTCAACGAGGTCTAAGCAAGGAGACAACCATCAGCACTAATTCACAGTAAATTTGACTCCCTTCTGGCAACTAGGGTCCAAGTAATTCATTAGCCAAGCTGTTCAATGAGAGTTTGGAAGTGTAGGGTTTCCATTAGAAGTCTTCACATAAACAATGATTATACAACCCTTTCTTTGAAATACAAAAAGCGAAAGATATGAAAGCAGCTCCTTCAAACTAGCAACCTTCCGCATCTTCATGAAATAGTAACTTGCACATGATATTGGGTAAATATGAATGCTGAGATACAGGGATCGTGAAAAAATATCTCGCATACCTGTCAATACGCATGAAAACATGTTGAATGTAATGTCCCCTGTTTGGGATCACCCTAATTTTTGCCCTAGAATAAAAATTCCATTAAAATAAGAATTGTAAGATGGGTAGAGATATAGCTTTACCAATTAGAATGGCTTTTAACAGAGTAAATCCTGATTTAGGTCCTGCAATCACCAAATAAGGGACAAGTGCATATATACATATATAAACTAATTATATTGTTAGTGTAATATAATCTGCGTTAAGCTTGACAAATTGATAATTCAAAGAGATATACAATTCTAACCTGGGGGTGGGACAACAATAATCAATGCATATTTGGATTTTAGGAGTCCTACTTATAACATTAACCTCCATGACCCTAACCATAGGGAGGAATGAGATAAGGAGACATGTGGAGGTGCCCTTCATTGTCACTTCCCTAGGCCCAAGAGCGGAAACTTTGTTCCCCCTGGCCCCAATGCTTCATGGGGTTGGCATACCTAGCGGAACCTTTGCACCGTTCCCCTCCATCACTCTACCTTTCTCATCTCTTATGGTTATGGATTCTCACAATAATTCTTGCATATAGATTATCCCTCACAAATAGTGCCTTTGTATGATACTATGATGTAACCTATGCCCATTCCACCGCAGGCCTTATCTAGTGTGTTTGTATGATTTAGCCTATGCCCATTCCACTGCAGGCCTTACCTAGTGCATTTGTATGATGTAGGACAGTCCATTCCACCACAAGCCTTACCTAGTACCTACTTTGTGAGGTACTAATATAATAAGTACTCTACATTTCATATGTCTAATTATTACAGACTAGTGAATATGCTTTACATTATATATATACTACAAATAAATAAGCAGACCCTCATATGCTATATATTTATGCAAGTATATGTTATAAATAAGTATGCAGATCTTTATCTGAATTATAGTTTGCAGTACGTGATTCTTGCTGTAGATAACATAGGGTCTTACCTCTGTAGATATATAAGTATACATCATCCAATTTATATCATAATGCAAAAGAATCACACATGTTATTGAATAAGCTTATATATGTATGTATGTATGTAAGTAATTCTGATTTCACTTCTGTTATCTCACACACACACACACACACACACACACACACACACATATATAATCTCTCTATATATAATAGATGTATATATATAATCTCTCTCTATATATAATCATATAAGTATAATTCTATTTCACTTCTATTAACACACACACACACACACATATATACTGATTTCGTTTCTATTATCATATGTATGTATATATAATCTATATAAGCATAGTAGACCATATAAGGATCTTTTATCCTTAAATAGATTTCAGATATAATATTTGGTTTAGCATGATATAATTCTTTATCATACTTCTCTAATCTTTCCCATTCATCCATCGCATTAAGTGTTCTCCTGTTTTAATGATCCTCTATTCGATGATCAGTTCTCCCATTTAAATCTGCTTTATCATATATATATGTGTATCCATATCTCTCCTTTTTATTCCATCATTTACAACTTCTATATATATGTCTTTATATCAAAGAATTGTACCCTTTGAATTCAGGAGCGTAACTTTTGATTTCTTAATTTCATATCGTCACTTAATTCGTACCTTTTGGATGTAACAAAAAATGTTTTGTTTATCATAATACATTGCCACTTTATCATCCTCCAAACAAATCATATTTAAAAATTGTATCCTTTCCAGTATTATACAAAATGTTGAATTTGATCAAACCGGCTGTTTAATCATTGAATCGCACCTTTAGATTTTGCAAATGCTGACTTTCCTTTGTCAACAAGGGATGTGGCAGTTATCCTTGCTGACTTGTTGCCTTTTTGACTTATCTGACTTCTTTAATTAATATCACTGCCTTCATTTTCAGTGCCGCAATGGATATGTTTATTCTCTTTGAAAACAAACATATCTTTATTTCATTTATAAGTGTTAAATCTGTTTACTCTATAATAGATAGTTGTTTTTCAATTAACCATATAAATTAGATAGTCAATTAAGAAATCATTGGATTCTCATCAGCAAAGAGATGACAATCTCATGGAAGATTTGATATATTTATGGGGTATGTTTGTAAAATAACATCTACAGAAAGAAGCCAGGAGAAGACGAGTTATGCAAGATACAATTTGAAATAAGTTAGGAGTTAGTGAAGTATGGACTCTCCTTGATTGTCTCACCAAACTTCTCACTTGACATTATATAATATTACAAGATTTATGTGACTGTAATATTATCCTTGTTATATAATATCTGTTATAATATTATTATTTATTTATTAAATTCTCTTTCAGAAAGGGGACATCACATTGAAACTGCAAACTGAAAATACTTCAAGTTTCAACACGTGGATATGACCTATCAAATTCCTGGTAAAATGTTGAATCTGCATTCTTCTTGAACTCACAATGTGCCCCACTCTTCTGGCTGGTCTCTGCTATGTGTATGTATCTGGGGCAGCAAGGTGTATTCTTTATGATAAAAATAGTGGATACTTGGTTACTTGGTTGCATTCTTTAGATGCAAAGTATCATGGTGCGTTCACGCAAAAAACTGAAACAAGACTATTTCAATGTCATGAGAAGTTGCAACCAGTCATGAAGCCCTAAAAAGAAATGCCCAATACCCTAAGGAATCGACCTACCTGGTTAAAAACTCAAATTCCTATTAATGCAAAGTTCCCACCTTCACTCATGCACATGACTTTTGATCAAGATAAGGATTTTGGGGCAATTTATTAAATGCTAACCATTTCAAAAGACTTAAAGATATAGATTGAAGATTTTAAACACCATGACAACTTGTTAAAAAGTTACCGAGCCGTGGGGAGACAGAATAGACTAACATGTATTTCACAGCTGATTTAATTTCTCCACTCAATGTTTGAAGTTGAACAATCCACTTTCAAGTTCGAATTTTTGCACCTAATTGCTCAAGTTTGCTCCTGATTCGCATTTGGATTTGTTTTGAATTATGTTTGAAAGGAGGTTATGATCTCCTCATTTACATCCCTCAATTTGAAATTCACACCCCTTGGTGTATTAGGGCTGACTTGATACTTATTCAAATTTAAACTCACAAACTCTCCAAGTCACCTCCCTTTACTTTTGTTTTTGTTTTTCAATTTTTTAATCATCCCCTAGGACGGAAATGAGAAGGTAAGCTGGAAATTAATATAATGCTGGTGGGTTTCCTCATGAGAACTGGAAGTGTATTAATTTCTTGGCGCAAATTTCAATGCAAGCTGGAAATGCAAATGTGCTTGGGTGGGATTCCTAGGGCGAGCTGGAAATATGATCTACATGGGTGGATTTTGATGTTGTCAGTATTTTCAACCACTTAGGTTGGCTGGCTCATTTTGCACATTTTTTGCCTTGTTGAAAGATATAAATGTAGGTTCAAAAACTCAAGCTCAACACACCATTTCAAACAAAATCAGCTTTTAATTGATCTGATCTGCTCTGAAATTCACCCATCTCTGCCCTTAATTTTCTTTCTCGGCCTTTTAAATTTCTGATTCCCCCTTAAAATCACATCTCTTCTGGAAATCAGGGTTTGCTTTTGGGGTCTGATGAATATTTGGATTCAATTCGCCTTGAAATGGCTTGGCAATTTGCCTTGAAATGGCTTGGCAATTTGCCCTCAAATCTGAAATTTTCCTTTTAAATGTATTGAATTCCATCTTATCTGCTCAAGTTTGTACCTTTCTTAATCAGATTTGCATGTGGTTTGTTTTGAATTGTGTTCAAGAACTGGTTGTGAGGTCTTTATTTATATCCTTCAAACAAAGAGTCACATCTTTTGGAGTATAGGAGGTCGCCCTTGTTTGCATTTCTTTCAAATTTTAATTATCATCTAAATGTTGATTTCCTTCCTTGGGTGGAAATGAGAGGGGAAACTGGAAATGGAAAAAGGCTTGGGCAGATTTCTGAGAGTCAGCTGGAAATGAGCAAATTGCTAGGGAAGAATTCCTAATAGGAGATGGAAATAATCAAGAACCTTTGCTTTCACTTGAAATTCATTTAGATTTTGCATGCTCATTCAATAATTTCACTTCTTCATTCAAGGATTCTTTATTTGCTTGAGGACTTTCCCTTTTATCCTTTGAAATTCAACTTCAAACCATAAACTTCATCTCAATTCAAAGATCCCTTCTCATTTTCAATTCAAAACCTTCTTAAAATCTTCAATTTTCCTCTTACACCTCTTGGGCACATTTACACCTAGGAGCTGGGAATGCTAAAGTATTAAAGTGCAACTTCACCTTTTCTTTTGAAATTTCCTGTCACTCTTCAAGATTTCTTTTTCTTTCTTCAATTTTGGATTAAATCTTAACTCACCCTTCCAATTTCACCTCAAAAAGTTGATGTTCTTCTAGGGTGGGTTTGAAGAAGGGAGCAGAAAATACTTGCAAGATGATCGGATTCCATCAAGTAAGTTGGAAATGCCAATGTGATGACCCCTTTTTAGCAGGTCTTTGCAGTAGCTTGGTCAGCTCATCATCGTGACCCTCGCGAGCTGATGCCTGGGTTTTAGGGTCCCAGTTGGCAGATTTACTATTTTTAGTAAGTTTGGACTTACTATTTTTAGTAAGTCAGTTCGGTCAATTTCCCTTTCTGGTAGGGCAGTATCGACAGTGATCAGTTTCCAGACAATGCTCAGTCTGTTTAGTTCCATGGTTGGGGACTTACTATTTATAGTAAGTCTATTTTCGGCAGTTGCTAATTTTGGCAATACAGTGGATGACTCCGTCAGTCTGGCAGGTTCAGCAGTGGATGCAGGTTTTATCACTGGAGTGCATATTGATTAATTAATTAATATTAATTAATAACGATATGTTATTAATTAATAATAAAGTTATATTATTATCATAATACTTTATTATTATAATAATTTGGATGTTGCTATTCCAGAGACTGGTTAACTGATATATCCTTTTGGGAAACTATGGCGTCCGAAGAGTTATAAATACAGAGGCATTCTTAATGCTGGGCATCGAATATTGATTATTGAAAATTGTCTTGGGAATTGTTCCTAATTATCTGAGCCCTAGCTGAAGGGTCAAATTAGTTTCTAGTAGACTGATTCTGCTGGAGCTAATCACCAATCGATTGCTGTTGTATAATCAGTTGCTTCTCTTCATGCTGATGTATACGAGGAAGCTCTGAAAAATTTGGAAAGAAAGTTTGTTGGATTGTGGCCTGCATCAAGAGGTCAATATTAGTGGACAAGCTGAACATTTGATCCAGAGGTTTGTGACTGATTTGTGCTTTGAGCTGAGATCATACAAGCTGCTAGAGTGGTGTCATATCCAACCGGGAGTGGATCAATGACTGGCAAGCAGCGTGGAAGAGTCTAAGCTGCGGGTCTTATTTGAATTGCGGGCATCCATTTACTGCCGCGCATTGAATAGCAGTTGACGGGTTTTGAGTTGGCTGCCGCATGAGGACAAGGGGTGGCGTTAGCTGCTGCAGACACCACTGCTGCCGCAGGGAAGTGACGTGGGGAGCCAAGTTTAGTACAACATGCATCATACATATAGCGTGCGGCTAGTATAAGAGGTCTGCGAAATAACCCAGCCACGTGGAGTTTAAAACAGGTTCCTTTACTGTTTTTTTGTAGTTATGTAATAAATGTTTATTGGCCAGGATCGTAATGTTTACTAAAATAATCAGAGTATGAATTCAAAGAAGCTGATATTGTGATCACATTGTTTTCAATAATTTATGCATTCTTGGTGTCGAAAATACAAAGGGAATTGTTGGACACGATTGTTAAGAGTTTTAAATAATTTCGTAGTAGAAAAAGGGAATTGTTATTATAGTGATTTGGTATAAGTACCAGCCAGATTCATTTCAAGAACATTAAAACCCAAGAGATGTTAACTTTAAGTACTTAGTAATTTTAACAAAGACTTGGAATTATTAGAGAATTCGAATAAGAGCTGCGCAAGGTCTTTACAGTGATTACCTACCAACTGTTCGACAAAATGCCAAACACATGATTTGCTTGGAAATTGACTTAAATTTAGATGCTTTAATGATGAGACCAAATCAGGCTCATTATAGGCAATGAATCTTGGGCATATTTCCATTGGGTAGCTAGAAATGAGCCTTCTACCTTGGGCATAGTTTCACTCATAATGTGGAAATACCTTGGGAAAATTGAATTTTAGGCGAAACTCTTAGAGTTTTTTCATTTTCCATAAGGAATTCATTTGATTTTTTTTTGCATTTTCAACTAAGGGTTCTTGGAATTTTGTTCTATTTTCCTATCAATACTTGCATTTTCATTCCCACTTAGCATTCCCAATTTGTCATTCTTTCATTTTCAATGGACCATCCCACACCATTACACACACTTTGACATCACTTGGAAAACTTCAAACCTTCGTGAAAATCCTCAAAATTTTGCCGTTGATTTCCAGCTTGTGAGTTTTGTTCATAAACCCAAGAGTAGGCGACTTGCCCACTCTTCTAAGGACAAGACTCAAGTTAGGAGACCAAAACATTGCCATGTTAAGCAAAACTAACAGACACCTACAATAAACTAAGCCAAACAAGCAAAAAAAAGAGGGGGCCCCCATTTGCAATGGGGTGTGTGTGTTTTCAATACAACATATACCATGTAGATCAATCCCTCCAAAATCAAGCCAAAAAGTGTCGATTTATAGAGCTAATCGGCATATTCCTAGGGGTTTCTCCTATTTGATGTCTGAAACTGTGTTTCAATTTTCTCTATGCAATTTTGTTACCTTCAACTACCGGATTTGTAACACGCACACATAAAAGAGGGAAAATATTGTGTTGTATAGGAGCTTGCCTAAGTCAAACCTCGTGTTGTTGCTTCCACCTCTACCATAGCTATGATGATAAAAAAGAGAGGTTACCATTGTTAGGGTAGAGGCTAAATTGGCATTAAAATGTTTGAATTTAAGTGATATTACCTTAGGAATTGATAATGGTGGTGATGCAATGGTCTTTAGCTAAACCCTTCAAGTGTTGATGCAATAACTGTTGTGCCTCACTACTCACACTCCACCTTTTCACTTGGGTGAGTGGGTATCGCCTTTTTTGGTTGTCTTCTATCTCCATTTGTTTTTTTCCTTGGCTTTCTTTTCTCCTTTTTTCTAGCTTTCTGTTGGCTAGAATTTTTGTAAGTCACCATGACCACAACTTACAAAATTGTGACTTTAGGCAACGTCTCATGAGATTTCTCTCTTCTCTCAGCAATAGGGGAGGCTCCCTTCTTACTGTAGGTGGCTTCAACAGAGACCTAACTGAAATTAACAAAAGGGTGGTTCTTGTTAATCACTTCCTCTTTCTTCAGGAATGACTTATACACAAGTACAACTTTTAAACTTAACAAAAGGTATCTATTGCTACGATAATACCGGTGGATCGGGAGCTGACCTAAGAACAACACTTGAGACAAAAGTCTACTTATATATTTGTGAAACAAAAAACAGGAACCCAAAGTCTCCAACGCTTATTTCGAATGAGGATTCAATAATCAGAATAACCAGTAAGGCACAAAGTTTCTTACTGGATACTCTCGAACTTGATAAAAATACTTACAACTGAAGCACAAAGTCTTTCAGTTCTAATTAATTGCAGCCACTACTATAAATTTTTTTCCTCCTGCAACACAAAGTCTTCAAAAGTTTAAATTGACTCTGAATACAATAAGCAACTCAAAGTCTGCATAATTGAATTCAAATCCCTCTTGAACAAAGCATTAAAACTCATGATCAATTCAAGAAAATGTCATCACATAACAGGTTGGATCAACACAAAGTCTCAAAACAACCTGCCTCTTTTATTGAAAGCAATTCAAATTTACATCTAAGCTCAAAGTCTTAGAGTGCATATACAAACAGGCGTAATTTTCTTGCCTTGCCAAAAGATAAAAATTAGAATGAGCACCCTCCTTTATTTATAGGTGAGGGGCTAAGAAAAAGGTGGAGAAAGAAGGGGAAACCCTTAACTACCTTTGACTTTTTCCAAGATTACAAAGCCTAATGCACTTGTAGTTTGATACATGTTACAACTTTGCATGTGATACTATCACATGCAATTACAACTTGTTACCCAATTACATGTAATTTGTCAAAAAAAATACACCTACTTATAAAGCATGTGAAAATGACTAAGTGTCTGACAAGACACGACTTCTACTACATCATCCTTTATCGGTCTTCATGCTGTTACAGGATGTCCAATGACTGATGTGTTCAGGTTTGGTGAAAGCATCTTGAACCGGAATATGAATATGTATCCTTGGTTGTTCAACATCATGATGGCGACATAACCAATCTCTTGCTTGAAATTACTCTTTGAAAGCTTTCTATGCTCTCATCATTTTGTCGCTCATCTCTTCCTTTTAATGGCTCCATTATGTTGTCATTCTTTAGTTACCAGAAAAAACCATAACATGGTCTTTCAAGCTAGAACTTTACAGATCTAGAAGAGTGTGCGTATAGGATATGAGTGGAAGGCCTTTGAGCAGTGAAAGACAATGGATTATGGGCAAAATCAGCTCTTTAAATGAGGGAAAAAATCAAAAACGGGTTTTTTCTGGGAGCATTGCATGTATGCGCACAACAAGTTTGGAACAAGGAAAATGAAGAATGAATGGGTATATATGAGGCAAAGTATTTCACTTATAAGTGGGGTTTTATTATCCCATTACAAGTCAACTGGTAAGCACCTAGAACCTACAAATGGGAAATTAAAGTTCCTTTGCAGCTTTGGTAAAAGCGTGGAAACAATATATAAAGCACTCAAAAGTGTGCTTTTAACTTGCATTGGCATAGAGAGGAGAAGTGCATGCAAAACACTTGGAAAAGTGAGCTTTTTGGCTTGCACTGCATGAAGGGAAAAACTTGCATTTTTTGGAGTAATCCATTATTTAGAATGGAGTTTTTAATCCAGAATGCATATGCACGTGAGATGGAGCTCTTGCATATGCAACTTGGAGAATTTTAGACAGAAGTAGAAGGATTCAACAACAAAATTAAAAAACATGCAAATCAGAAAAGAAATGAAAAACTTTGCATTTATATACATGAACAAAAATATACACAAGAAAAAGGCATTAAAATTGCACAAGAGAACTTACCTCTTTTGAAAAAACAAGAGAAAAGTTCTTCCAAAAATATTTGGGAAAATCTGAAAACAAATCCAAATGATTTTCGGTTTTAGAGAAAGATCCCCTAAAAAGATGTTATATAGACAGATTTTGACTCAATCTTGTTGAGAAATGAATGCATATTCAAGTCAAGATTGAATACTTGACAAATGTTCATGATGGAGAACAAAAATGCATGATTCTAGCAACAAGATTGAAAGATTCAAACCTGAAAATGCTTGAGTTTGATGGAAGATGTAATAGCAAACAAAAACTATGCTCTTAGAGATAAAAACATGGTTTTGGATGATGAACACAAGTTGGAAATGCCAATTTTCCCTAGACAGGCTTCTCAATCCAAAATGCAGGTACGAAACTCTTGCAAAAACTCCTCCAAAGCTGTTTTTACCTAAACAATGCCCTAGACGGGCTGTTTGGAACAAAATGAATGTGTAAAAATGTATGCAAATGAGGCCAAAATTGCTGTCCAGCTTTGAGAAGGAAAAAAGCTACATATAAAACTCTCAGACGGGCTTTTGAATGTAGTTTACATGTGTTTTTATAACTATAAAACACTTGTAATCATGTTAAAAATTGTCGCCCTAAAGTCTTCAAGGCAAGACGTCATGTAATGGACACCCTTAAATGCCCCAAAACTAAACAACTGCTGATAGGAATTTTGTCAAACAGTTTGCATCCAACTCCTTATTCCTCCATTTGCTAATTTAACCCTTATGACTTCGGAAATGAGACGTTTATATTGTTTGTTCGCATGGAATTGAAAATCACTCAACATGAACAAAAGAAAGTACAATGATATGCAGATTGAAAAATTGTATTACTGTTGATAAGATGTTATTTTCAGAATTTAATAAAACCAAGTGAATGGCAGATTATCAACTCACTAATTGCTTCAATATTATTGACAAAATGCTCCAGCAAATGTGATATAGACCTGTTGCTACAGTGATATGAATAGTGCCGCGTGAATAGTAACCCGCGTGAATAGTGCCGCATGAATAGTGCCGCGTGAATAGTACCCGCGTGAATAGTGTCGCGTGAACAGTGCTGCTACAATATTTTGTCTTTCAAACAATCCAATACCTTCATAAAACCATTCCCTCAAAGTGGTATAGGCATCAAACGAATAGTGAAGAAGATATGAACAAAACACCAACCCCGCCTGTAGTTGGAAATGCCTCCAATCTGCCTGATAATGAATCTGATAACAATGGATTCCAAAGGCCAAACCCCAAGGGAATGATGTCTAGAATGTCACAAGAGAGGATAGACGTCCTCTAATGCCAAGCACGGATCTGCAACTCACACATCAGTTTTCTTCTCAAACTC
>MU227750.1:420572-432214 GCA_018584345.1 Thuja plicata
TATATTGTTTGTTCGCATGGAATTGAAAATCACTCAACATGAACAAAAGAAAGTACAATGATATGCAGATTGAAAAATTGTATTACTGTTGATAAGATGTTATTTTCAGAATTTAATAAAACCAAGTAAATGGCAGATTATCAACTCACTAATTGCTCCAATATTATTGACAAAATGCTCCAACAAATGTGATATAGACCTGCTGCTACAGTGATATGAATAGTGCCGCGTAAATAGTAACCCGCGTGAATAGTGCCGTGTGAATAGTACCCGCATGAATAGTGTCGCGTGAGCAGTGCTGCTACAGTATTTTGTCTTTCAAACAATCCAATACCTTCATAAAACCATTCCCTCAAAGTGGTATAGGCATCAAACGAATAGTGAAGAAGATATGAACAAAACACCAACCCCGCCTGTAGCTGGAAATGCCTCCAATCTGCTTGATGATGAATCTGATAACAATGGATTCCAAAGGCCAAACCCCAAGGGAATGACGTCTAGAATGTCACAAGAGAGGATAGACGTCCTCTAATGCCAAGCATGGATCTGCAACTCACACATCAGTTTTCTTCTCAAACTCAACATGTCTAATGAAGCCACAAACGCTTCCTTTTATTCTTTTTCCAAGAGTCGAATCAACCCTCATGGGCAATGTGGGATAAAAGATGTGCAATATAAAACATATATTAAAATATTCACTTATGTCTCGCTTGGGTACACATCCCCATAAAATAAATATTAAAGCAACGCTTTAATGCTTTACAATTAAATTAAATGTTACTTTAATAAAACTTCAGGCATTAAAATGTATTAGCAATCGGACTCCGAATAATGCGAGTGATAGCTCGTCGGAAAGCTCTCACCGAGGAGTATCAAATCCAATCACCAAAACTGGCTTCCACTGTGTCCTGCCGACTTACTAAAAATAGTATGCTTGAAATTGAGTAAATCAACTTCGTTTTGGCCCAAACTGGAAATGACTAGGCCAAAACACTCTAGGATCCCCTTAAACCCTTCGTTAGCCCTCGGGACGCTGTAGAACAAGGCTAATGCACACACACTTGGTCAACTGCTAAAGTGGGGACATTACACGTCAGTCACAACGGGGTTTTAATAAGCCTTCACATGTCTTTGATGATTAAAAAGACATGTAAATGCCATCAAAATCGCCACTTATAGCTCTTGAAGCCATAACGGGATTTTAAGATGAGAATACATATGTTTTAATGACTTCATTACATATGTAGTCCCACTAAAAATCGCCCCATTTGAGTCTAGGAATGCAAAAAACAAGTCTAAACACTTTATAACGGGTTTTAATATGACTTTTACATATATGAGAAGTCATATTGTGCTTTTAGACTCCATACGCATGCATACCAAAGCATTTTAATACATCCATTTTGTTTAAAAAGGTCACCCAAAGTGATGACAGGATGTTTTGACCCTTTTAAATGTGTTCACAACTTTGTTTTTAATATATGTATTTGCACATAAGTTCTCATGTTTTAAATTTACATCTAATTTATAGTTTTAATGTAAAGATATGTAATGGGTCTTAAAAAGTCCATTACATTAGAAATTCATTAAAAACTATATCTAAATCTCATCAAAATCACATGAAATTTTAAAATGGAGTTCTAAGTCCATCTTATATGTAAATGACACTTTTTATGCCATGCAATTATCAATAAAAAGCCCACTAATGAGAGATTTTAATTAAAAAACAAGGATATGCAGTTAGGCCCAAAAACCCCAACTGCAAAATGCTTAATTCCTTAATAACTTTGGCTAGACAACTCTGTTTGAGGCCTAAGATAGCTCGAAACGAGCGGAATTGAAAATACCACAATCCCAGGGCAAAAAAAAACCAAAATGAAACAAAACAACTAAGAAAAAGACTTAGAGAGTTCATCCTACAATATTTTCCGTAGGGTTGCGCCAATTTTGCGAATACAAAATGGAGGACAACAACTAGCTCTGACTGGGGAATGTAGCTCGTTTGTTTTTAGAAACAACGAGGAATGTAGAATCCAGATCTCTAAGTGCCTTAGTATACATTGGGCTACAGAGTCAAGCATCAAAAGACACAAAACGACAAAAAGGATGACGTGACTGGCGCAAAGCAAACCTAGTTAAAACAAAACAAACTTGTGTAAAGACACTTATTTAAAACAAAGAAAACCTACCTATTTAAAACGAGCCAACAATGCAACCTTTCAAACGAAACCGTTAACCAGCTCAACAAAATAGCTACCTTTTTTCTGCAGCTTGCAGTACCTTGCATGTTCACAGGCAACTTTGTATAGATGAACCAAGAACAACTGGAGAAATGATGCCAATGCCTGATGCAACACCTCTTGAAAGAAATGAACAAATGCACCTTCTTGAGATAAATAATATGTACTGCCGCTCCAAAGTAGGTTCGTGAATTCAAACTGTTTCTGTTGAATTGCAAATACATGTTTAGCCTCTTCTTGAATTATTTCTTCATGCTCAGGTATAACTGGAATTACTAAATTTCCATTGGCCTCCAACCAAGCAAGATGTCTGATTGGACATCCCCTTGATCAAAAAAAGAGTGAAATCTTCTTTCTAGCTGCAACTTGAGTAACTGGTTCATCAACCACAGGAACCTCAGGGTGATTGTCAAGATTCTGCTCATGTGATCCAGACGAAGATACAGCTGTACTACGTGCCTCAACATAGTGCTCACAAACTTTAGACTTAGGAAAGCCTTGAATGCTTATGAGAAGTTCCTTTTCAAGATCTGGGGTAGGATATTCATGCAAAGTATATTCAAGTTCGTGACCTTGAAATACAAGTGCATCATTCTCAGGTTGACTAGGATCTTCATGTTTGTCCATCTTTTCATGTCTTGTGACATGAATGTCTTCATTCAATTGAACATCAGAAGAATGATTTTCATATGTCTGCTTTTCATCAACGACTTTTTGAGACTGCGTGAACCAAAAATAAGAGTTGCCAACTATGTCTGCTTCCTTTTCCTGAAAAAGAATAGCAAGATCACTAGATTCGGATTCAGGATACTTCACTGCTGCCTTTACTGGTGATGCCTCAATAGCAAGCTTCTTTGGTGACGAAACTAACTTTTGTTGATTCCCACTAGCAAAACTACTAGCAACATTTGGGAGAGGCCTTCTTTGTATGTCTTCGTGAGAAACGAAGAACATGCCATGAGCTATTTGCTTATTGAGGGCAAGCAACTCATTTGCCAACCTCTGCACTGTAGGATCCGTCCTTGTGATGAAATAAAATGAATCCGAAGAAAAAGAAATTTCTTCAAACCCACTTTGCTTCGATTCTTATCTGCCCAGCAAGAATAAGATCATCTTCAATTCCAATGGCCAATATCTGTGTAGTTGTAAGAGTAGCCGAGACTGCTCTTCTCAACAGAAAACTGACTTCAGGAATTTGAGCATTGACAAAGAAACACTTTAAATTTGCAGCTGTAGGCTGAGAAGCAAATGGAATTCTTCGCGCCAATTGTTGAAATGAGCAACAAATTCACGCATGCGCATGTGAGAACCCTTCTTCAACTGAGCGATTTGGGCCAATAGGGTATGGGCATCTTCAGGCGGTTTGAACCTTTCTTCAAACTTGGCTATGAGAGTAGCCCAATTTGTGATGGTCTGTGGTACAAGATGATAAAATCAATCAACAACTACACCTTGGAGAGTTTCCACGAACAACCTTACTGATATTCTTTCATCGTTCATTGATGCAACTGCTAGCTAGATCATGCTATGACCATTGGGTATGAAATCGTGCACTCGTAAAGTATGTTTGTTGTTGAAGTGTTGAGCTCAGTCTCATATTAGAGGAATTTGGATTTTCGTTATAGTGATGAACTACTCCTATCACAGAGGAGTTCGAGTTAGATAGTTTCTTGGATCAATAAGCATGTTGTGAGGTTGTGGGCCAATCAATGCACAACGATCAACTCAAATACTTCTAAAGTGTGTTATTTTGTATTGCTTCCTGAACTATATAGTCTTCAAATTCTGATAGATAGATTAATTCCCTGACAATGCAATGGAGATTTTATAAGTTGGGTCGAAGGCAACTTCTTTGATGTTCTTGTGATCCTATGAAAAAGCGGTCAACTCAAAGTTTCTCTGTGGCTTTGAATGGCTACGATTCTATGACTAACTCTGAAGATGACAATGATCATCGCTCTTGGATGACAACTTGTATGCATGTTCAACACCAAGGAAATCTCACACTTAATCCCTTAGTTCAACAATATAACTTTGATTAATAATAATGCATCGAACCCACTTAGCAAAATGAGTCTGGTTTCCACCGGTAACACTGTCTATCCTCTTAACTTCTCAAACCTTAGCACTCTAACATTGATATCTCCTAAATAAGAAAATTCGTCTCCTATTGGAGACATCATGAATTTGGGAAGGAGACTAGGGTGTACTGATACCACAAAAACTCCAAGATTGCCCAAATCATAGAGCTCATTGCAAAAACAAATATTGGAATGCCAAATATTCGATGCTTTTCTTGCTTCCACAAGGTCTTCAAGTATACTTCACCTCAAACCATTTTCCTCCCAAATTATTTTAATTTTAATTGGGACCTTAAGGAGGGAAAAAAGGAGTGGTCCCAAATAACAATTATTTTAATTCAAAGGGCCACCTTAATTTAATAAATTGACATTATTCTTAAAAAAGATTGTAAAGGAATAATATTAACTAATTAATTATTAATTCCTCTGCTTTGATTAATAGCTTATGGGAATTAGATAAGATTTTAATTTATTACCCTTTGTCAATTTGGAAGGGACATTATATCACCAATCCAATGGGATGACAAGTCACTGTGCCAACTCCTAGAAGATGACAAATTAGAATGTGCATACAAAATTACTCAGTAGGCAAATAAATAAATACTATTAGTCAAAACAATGCTAGGAAATCACAAAGATTGATACACCTTAATTTCCAAGAGTCAAGATCAATAAGGAAAGCTTAAAAGAAAGTCTTTGACTGTAATGAAACATTGCTGCTTGATTGGTTGGCACCATTAGTATTCTACACAACTTGCTTGAACTTCATCTACCATAGGAATATGTGCTTCTTGCTTGGGTTGTGCCTCCTCACTACAAGTGGATATTGGCTGCAGAGGTCTAGTATCGAATCTAACAATAGTTCCAAGAAAATGATTATTATTGCCTTGTTGATTATGGACATTAGATTTGTTGACTTCTCCATTTTGATTTTATTTAATATCCATTGTCTAGTTCAACCAAAACACACAAACTTCGAAAACCCACATGCTAGTAAGGAAGAATGTTGCCTGGCAAGAGTTCAATTTGACTAGATAATTTAGTTTTCGACCAAATCCAATGTATGAGCACTGAAAAGATGGTGCCCACCAATGAGTAGTGCTATGAAACAGTAGCCATAACAATTTTAATATCCCCAAATTTTTGCAAAATAAAATAATTATTTTAAAGTTGTCCAAATAAATTAAATATTAAAAGGATGACTATTTTAATTAATTTAATTAAAAGTGACTTCAATAAAATAAGTATTATTAAAAGTCACTTAAATTAATAAATGACTTTATTATAATGTCAACTTTAGATTATAACATAAAGTTCCTTTTTGGAGGGAAATGAAACAAGAGAAATGAAATAAAGTATTTCTCTCAAAATACAGAAAATGGCTATTATAAACTGAGGAAAAAGGGAATTGTGAAGGCATTCTGGAGATTGTTAGTTTTATTTTGAGTCTTTTCTCTGTGAGCTTGAAGGTCCAGTATAACCATAGGACGTTAACCCTAGATGGTTTGGTGATTTGGATGAAAACCCAAATCATTCCCCTTGGTGGATTCACTTCAGGATTCACAGGTGAATCACATTGTTCAGTTTTGTGGACGACTCCTCCATTTTGGGCAATGATTGTTCCTCATATTGCTGCAATTATTTGTGGGTTTGATTGATATTGACTCCCCCTTGCATGTTGGTATGGGCGCACCTCTAAAGCAGCAACTCCACTTTTGCATTGGTCACTCTTCTTGCATGTCATTCAATCTTCTTCCATATGCTACAAGTGATCATATCTCACAGGGGATTGTTGATATTGGAGTAGAATCATGTGGGTATGTTGCACGTAAATTTTATGCATGTTCTAACTTTGTAACAATAATACATTTTATGTAACAACCATGCATGTTTTATATCAAATTCATTTTCAATAGATTTGTCTTTGAAATTGCTTATTTCCTTGGAAATCTATATCGTTTCCTTTCATGTTTAGTTTGCATGTTTACAACAAAACCAAAATACCCACATTAAAATACTATAAAATTATAAATAACATCATCTTCCTCAAACCCAAAATATCCCACCAAGCCCGAATCATTGTAAATGTTGATTCATGAACACCAACCAGCTCAGGTGGGTGTCTCACCAACGAAATCAGCAAAATGGGAAGAGGGTTTTCAACCTCAACCAGAAAAAGAACTCCTTTAGCTTATCCCAGCAGCATAAATTTATCTTCACAATATATAACCTAAGAACAATGAGAGCCAAAACTCTACTTTGTAGAGTTTCAATGAAAAATTAGGGCAACACCAAATTAGGAAAACACCAATAATAAAATAATAAACTTTATCCATTTTAATAATTCATTTAAAAACAACTTAAACTTGTCATTCTTTAGGCGTGGCCCAAGGGGGGTCTTTAGTTTACACTTCATTTCATTTAAATCATAAAGTAATTGTTATTCTTATTCTTGACTAACGGAAAGACTCGGTTCATCCATAGGAACAAAATATTTGACACATTTCCTTGAGAATTTGGAAGCAAAATCCCACTTGTTCCAACTTATCGCAATCATGAATGACCTAGAGCATTGGTAGGAATTACAATTCAAGGTGAACATCTGAATGGTACTTGTAGGATCTTCTATCATTGACGTCTATGAATTTAGAGATGGTTCCATAGCTCTTTGATCATTAATTAATTTGTGCTCGTCTTT
Organism: Thuja plicata; assembly: GCA_018584345.1. Taxonomy (NCBI): domain Eukaryota; kingdom Viridiplantae; phylum Streptophyta; class Pinopsida; order Cupressales; family Cupressaceae; genus Thuja; species Thuja plicata. The sequence continues at coordinate 427,592 of MU227750.1, forward strand.
AACCCTGTCATATGATTCCACAATGGCTTCTTCATCCAATTCAAAAAGCGGGTTGTCATAGGTCACATTATCTCCAACCTCAAACAAGGGATTATAAATAAGTTGAAAGCTATCCTTGTTCACTATCTCTTGTATCTCCTCTCTCCATATCTTCAATGTCACATTTTTATCTTCATCAAGGTGATTGGATTGGATAGACAAAGTAACTTCTAGTTCACTTGCAATAGAAGCATTACCTATTTCAATTACAACCGTGGATGCTAAGCATTTTTCAGGAGGTGAAAGAGAATTTTGGTTGACATCATTATTATTAACTAACTTCTCATCATCTGAATTATGATTCCTAGATTCAATCTCTACTGTGATATCCTCAACGCATGATCCATGAGATGATGTAAGGTCCATCTTGCAATACAAATGAATCCATGTACTTTTTCATTTGTGAAAGAAGAGACATATGAAGAATCAACTTCTTGTGATACTTGATGATTATTTAATGATTTAGCATTTTCTAATACAGTTGTCGAACTCTCTGCAATCTCTCTTCTTGGTGTCATAGCCTTCAAGCCTTCTAATGACACTTTCATGATCTTTAAATGGATGAGTGTGTGTGCGTGCGTGAAACTCTTGATGCAATTTTTGAATTGCAATCATTCATCTCTTGTTCATTTAATTGTGCACGCTTCCCAATTTCTTTTCTTAGGTCACAATAATGACCTCTATGTCCTTTAGGTAGGTACATCATCCTTAGATCTATGTAGTTGCTTAGAGACATAACATCTTATCCTCCATTAGTCAAATCTTGTTGAAATTGATCTTGTAGATCAAGCAATGTGGTTTCCTTGCCTTCTTTATGCTCTACTTTGGGTGGGAATGTTGGTATCCTCAGCCTTGTACTTGTTGTACACGTATGCCTAGTTGAAGTTTGATGGTTTGTGGATTGATCTCTATTGCTACCATTGTTTATCATGGGTAGCATGTCCAACAATTTACATAGTCTCTCTTGAGTGTTCTTTTGTTTATCCATGAATTGATTCATGTGGTTGTTGAATTCTCCCATACTAGTTCGTTTAGTTCTTGGATGAGGCATCTGTTGTCACCTTATGATACTACACTTTTACCAAAATTGAACTTAGAAGAATTATAATTAATACCATCTTTATCAAAACCTTTATGCATCATTTGCTTAAATACAATTTTAACATCATTTATCTTTTCATTTATTCCCAATCCCCACAGACGGGTAGGATAGTTCACCGTTATACCACTTGTAATGTTCCCTTAAGTTAATACTTACGAAATAGGGACAATTAACTCACAAAATTCAATTGAAAGATACTTCTTTCCAAAAAGTCTCTAATAACATTTAAAATGATGATAATTGATACTGCTCAACTCAAGAATAATAGATTATGGTTCATAGTTGACACCACTTATAATATGATGATATCAGAACAAATATCACTGCTATCTCTGATTTAACACTAAGATGTATACAAAGATGATCTTTGATCTATTTACCTGATCTGCACTTGTGCTATACAATATGATGTATGCTACAGTGTGATGAGGTGATTTTATGCTCCTGATCTACCCTTTTGAATATGCAAATATATCAATATCGCTTACAGACATATAATCCATTTTGACCTGTCTTTATATATCTAAAAGTATATTTGATATTGCTATGTTTGATCTTGATCCTTGAATGCATGCAAATTGTCATTAGTATGATTATATTGCTATGTTTGATTTGGCTCTAATGATATGCAATGATACTTTGTATTGGTCTAAAATGATTTTCTATCAATATATGAATGCTTGCTTGATCTATGTGATTATGTAGAAATTCTATAAGATCTTCAGATATGGATGCTTGCCTGATATGTCTTATGAATAATAGAAATTCCAAATAGGGATGTATCTGATCTGTATCACTGGTAAATGTGTGACCAAAGCCAAAGAGATGCTTGCTCAAGATGAGCCAATCCACGAAGGATGAATTAGAAATAAAGATGTTTGATGATCGTCTATTTGGAATGAGGGGTAGATTATATTCATTGGATAATATTCTTCATGTTCTGGTGTCCTACAAGCTTTCCCTTTCCCAAACTGCAAGTGTTCACGACAAGTCAAGACAACACAGTCTCCTTCGATTGTCAACTTAAAACTCTGATTGTATTTGATATGTCAACCTTTCTTAATTGCACCTTTCACGTTTTCCTTACTATAATGTATCACCACATTCAATGAATTGATGACTTTGTTTATAGTAATTTCTTGATAATAAACAATACTTCTTCTTGGTAGTCGATATTTTTCTATCCATGTAGTCTGAGTGCTGTTAGTGAATCGATCTCTTAGCAATCGTTGTGCAATGACCTCAACGCTTTATTTATTGCTGCCTTCTCATAGTCAATTACAATGATATTCATCTCTGCACATTATTTCTTTATGCTTATCTTAAACAATGTGCACCATACATTTTATCAACAATTTCCAATTCAATAAGCAGTCAAGATTGGGTTCCTTTGTGGTATTTCCTTGAAAGCTATCTTTGCTAAAAGAGATAGGGACATTACACTTGATCACCTGTGAATGAGAAGATTCTTATTCAAATCATTTTTGTCTTCTCTCATTTTGAACCCTCCAAAGGTTATCTTCAACCATCTTAAGAATGTTCTTAAAATGTGTTAATGTTGAAACAATCTTATCTTCATTGACCTACGATTGGTTCTGCAATTTACCAGACTTATCGGGCTTATGAACATCTGCTTCAAATGATGAATTATTTGAGTGACCTTGAAAAACTTGACTTTCACAGTCAACTACCTCTATCATATCTTCTTTGGACATTTGCTGATTTAGCACTAGGGCAGCATTAGAAACACACATAAAATCACCAAGGGAAACCATCAATTTACTGGTTTTGTCAAGTGTAATCTCCAAGTTACCCACAAATAAACTCACACAATCTTTACTAGAGGCAGCAATTGATTCTTTCTCCTTAGAGCTCACTGTGTCCTTCAACTGTAGCCTAACGTCCTCATTGCTGTTTCATACTTCCTTAATTGACTTAAGAAAGCTCAATAGCCTTCAAAGGTGTTATTTTGAAAATTTCATTACATTGATGTAGAGATCCATGCACATCTAAAGGGTCATCTTGGAAATATGTTGCACCTTCATCATTAGGCAAGATATGCTCTTCTTAATTGAATTCACCTTCTTCTATTTGCTCTTCTTTATACAAGAAATACTTCAACTTTTCCTCACATTGTTTGAAGATACTCTTTACCAACTTGTAAGCAACATTAGAGGTAACCCATTCTTGTTTGTAAACATCCAATACATAGGTGGGATTGGTTGGGATATAACATCACTCTCATTTATTCACAAGACCATAAAATCCTTCATGGCTGCAATGACCTCTTTATCGTGATTATCCCCTTATTGTGACTAAGAAATGATGAAATATGTTATAGATCTAATCTTGTAACCTTAAGTCGAAAAAAAGTTAACTTACTCTATTTTTTGAAAATAGTTTTAGTATGACAATCTTTCTTGAACAATGAATATTACTGATGTTGTCAAGACCTTGTAAACTATCTACCATTTGGTGCAATATTTCCTTCATGGTGTCATCGTCACAAGGAACTAGAGGTGCCAAAATTCTCATAATCTCACTTGGGCATGAAGTAACCATTAGTCTAATCCTCTTATCCGAGTGCCTCAATAACTTGTGTTGCCTTAAAGAAGTCACAACAGGAACAAGAGCTCTCTGTAATGAATTTGAAGGTGACTTCTCCACTATGCTCAAGAACCCTTCTGATTCATTCACGGTGTTGAAAACATCATCCCTTGGTTGATGTCCAATACTAAGCTTTCTATCTACCTCTTGTAGTACTTTCTCAAACCAATGTCTATCCTTTGATGCGATCTTCGATCAGAACCCTAAATCTTCCTGACAGGTTGGCAAGATCACCGAATCTAATACGACGAAAGTATCCCCTTTTAGGAATTGGAAGTCATTGTACTTGACTTCTCTGTTTTTGTCCTTTCCATTCAATTTATAACAATACTTGTAATGTCCTTTGCCGATTCCTCAATATTTTTCTTCAAGAAATTCAAAACACTGTTTACTTGTGGAGATTTTTATGATATTCAATTCCAGATACAGTTCAATAATTTAGATGCAAACATGCCACTATGTAATGAGCCCAACCTGGCTCTGCTATGAATTAATAGATTTTGCAACCACAAGTAATAAACTTTGCCATAACGTATCTCCTTATTTATATAATCAACTTTAAAATATAATTTTTAATCCAAGAACATCATTATTTCAAGCATATTTATTATTGAAAGTCTGGTCTTTTGCTAAATTCCAAATTCACATGCACTTTCTTCAATAACAATGCTAACTCCCTTGGACAAATCAGAATATATACTTTTTGTATTTTGCAAAATAGAATTCTGAAATTAAATAATGCCAATACTGTTGGCTAAATATTTTGCAAATCACTATGACTACAACTTGCAAAATGTGTGTTTTAGGCAGCAGTGTGTGAGATTGCTCTCTCCTCTCAGCAATAGGGGAGGCTCCCTTCTTACCGCAGGTGGCTT
>MU227750.1:440438-452369 GCA_018584345.1 Thuja plicata
TCATATTAATTAATATGGTGAGTCATGTCTGTTCATATTCACATCCTTTAGATTCAATATATATAGTCATTATGTTTTGTAGAATCAATCAATCAACAAGGCAATTGTATTCTACTACAGCCATTCAATTTTATATCTTATCTTCTGATCCATAATTTCTTAACACTATAAATAGTAAGTTCACACCAATGATCCTCTAAACACCTCGCCAGACCACGAGGATCACGATAATGATCTGGCACCATCCATTCAATGACCCTGCTAAAATTGGGGACATTACAGTCCTCCCTCCCCAAGATTACTTGTCCCCAAGCAATCAAAGGAACAAGAAACATCACGATCCACCTGGATCCCCCAGATGAAACTGTGTAATATCACTATTGCGCACAACTGGCCCCTGTATCACCAACACCCAAATAACTGACATCACTGATAGAAACATCTGAAGACTAACTGTAGGTGTGGATGGAAGAAACAACTCAGCAGAACTAAACCCAACTGAAACACTAACTCTGCCAATCCTCGCATCCCTGTCTAACTGACACTCACACCCGACCACACTATGGATATGATAACAAGTGTAGGTACCTGAGTCACTATCACCAAATCCAATCTCGGCAAAACCGACCTGGGCATGAAGATAGTGCAAGTGATATGACTTGCAACTGCTGATCCCATCTGCAAAAGATGGTACTAACCCATCCCACAATGGATGATATGAAACTGTAGCCAACCCACAATGATGAAAAACCAAATCCTCTGTCTGTGGGTCGAAAGAAAAATGATGAACACACCTCACAGTATAATGCCGATAGAAAGCCCCAATCTCTGTCAATGGCTCATCACTACCAAACTGGGAATCAGGAGATGGCTCCAATCTCTGACTCCGCCTAACTGTAGGCTGGGTAGGATCCTGGGCAACCCTCTCAGCAAACCCAACCACAAAATCCCCGTTGGGAAGCATTGTAGCTAAGGTATCTACAATCTTCCCCACCAAACGTCGTATAGCACTAGAGCCTCTAATGAGAGTACCCTCAGATACTCGGTACGAACTCCCCTGCAAATCTGCACTCTCAAGTAGGTACTCCATGAATGACTCGGTGTAGTAAAAATTATAAGCGGAAGCGTCAACCTGCTCCCCCGCAACCCACAGCTGATCCTCCTGCAAATGTGGCACTGCCAACTGTCTACTGCCACCAACTGTATGAAATGTGGTAATAGATTCGCTTCCAGCAGCAGGAAGCAAATCACCATGAGAGCTCGTCCCCACTGATGCCCTCACCTCCTCTGTACCTACTACACCCATATCTCGGACGAATGTGTCAGTCACATCATCACATCCCACATCTCCAACCGTAGAAGCAAACTCACCACCAACCACCTCAATGTGCAACTAAATTGGGTCTGGGGTTGGTGTGGACCGAACATGCTCCAACTCTACGGTCACCACCTCATTGTGACTGTGACTGCAGTGAGTCCACAATCACCTCAAGCTCCTGGGTAAGCTCAACCACCTCCTCCTCTTTCCCTAACAATGTCTCATAACAAGTACTGCCCCACTCCAGAAGGTAATCCCTGTCAGCAACTAACTATGTATAATTATGCTTTAAGACCCTGACGGCCTCTCGAAGCGCATAAACCTCTGCTAGGAAAAGGATACTATCGCCGTGCTCATCTGACATAGGAGCACCCCAACCAGATGCGGCTAACATCTGATGAATTGCATCAAAATGCTCAACAACTGAAGAGATGTCTCTATCATTCACCTTCAGCTGACTAGACACATGATGCCTATGTAAGCGCTGCCTCCTATGCAAGCTCTCTGTCCCACTAACTGCACTGTGATAGGAGATTGAATCAAAACTGCTCGCCCCATGTGTGCTATTGTCCTCGCACACATCTGCAACTGCGATACAACTCGTCGGTACCTCAATGAACACCTCAGAAGAAGCAAAAACCCTAGTAGTATCGCCAATAACAAAGTCCCTGTGAATCCTGATCCTGGGACCCATCCAAAAGCACCTCAGAGTCATCCCCCAATATCTGATAAGGAATGTCATACCCCATGCAACCTATATCATCAGAAGTGTAAATGCTCACTGCATCTACATCCCCTAACAGATGCTCAACTGCTATCTCCTGACTCTTTACATCTGAATCAATGTCAGGATGTGACTCAATCACTCTCAAAAATGAGCTGACATCTTCTGACTCCGCTGTAACACCCTGATCATCAATACCACAACAAGGTAGCTCCATGCTCTCGCCTATCCCACCTGAGAGGGGTGTTGCCTCTTTCTCCAGAGCTACACTACAATAGCTGACATATAAATCTCCAATAACAATTCCCTCCTCGAGAGAATTTGGACCATCAGAGGCAACTACTGTATCAACTGTCTCTGCACCAACTGCAGCAACGACTCGGGAAGCCTCAACCTGCTAAAGCTCAGTACTGCAGTCTACCACTGGTACTGACACGTCCACATGTATATGTGTGGAGTATCTGTCATCAGATCCATGAGTAGGTGTTGTACATACTGGTACATCTCCATCTTGGACACCTGTCGGGGAAAACTCAAGCCTCCTACCCTGCGATCTCGATGCAGGCCTACTGAAGGCAGAAACCATATATCTTGCTGCCCTATCTACTGTCTCTGGATCCGATAGTCTTGTCGCCATCCTCTGCTGATGAAGCCTAAGTCTCTCCATACTCTCCATTAATGTATTTATTTTATTTCTATTTCCCGCACTGCTGTGCCGGCTCTCGGTGCTAAGTCCCCTGTATCTATCCATAGCTCAAAATATGTGAGAGTGTTGATCACTCTAAATATAATAGCAGATCTGCATAAATAATAAATTTCCTACACCACAGGGTGGCAAGAAACCGCTTTGATACCACTGTAATGAGCCCAACCTGGCTCTGCTATGAATTAATAGATTTTGCAACCATAAGTAATAAACTTTGCCAGAATGTATCTCCTTATTTATATAATCAACTTTAAAATATAATTTTTAATCCAAGAACATCATTATTTCCAGCATATTTATTATTCAAAGTCTGGTCTTTTGCTAAATTCCAAATTCACATGCACTTTCTTCAATAACAATGCTAACTCCCTTGGACAAATAAGAATATACTTTTTGTATTTTGCAAAATAGAATTCTGAAATTAAATAATGCCAATACCAAATGACTTAGCAAAATCTTAAAACCAACTACTGATTGAGTATATCCAAAAATACCATTTCGTTTGCAATGGACTTGAATCGAAATGCTTCCTTGGAATATTGTAATGCCTCCACTAACCTTCCTCCTTGCTAGCTGGCCGCGGGCTGCGCAATCATGTTAACGGCTCTGCATGCTAGCCACGAGCTGTTTCCCTTTGTCCACAAAGTCTGGACATTGTATGCAGCCTTTACACATTGACTGCTATGTGACTGCGGTTTTCTTCCACTAGCAATGTCGTCTTCGTCCACTTACAAAGCTTCCCTAGAGCAAACTCACGACAGTCTGAATTTCTTATTCGCCAAAATCTGCAAGCTAGGAAGAATGTACATCGCCCACCAATAATGAAATTCAATTCACAACCAACAACACTTGTATTCGAAATCTGCAATGTCTCTTCTTTTCCAGACGCTAACTATCTTCAATCAAATTAATAATTTGATGATGCCATTCCAGCGGACATGAATCACTCTCCCAAATAAATTCGCACCCTCAGTGTGCATGAACAATTTCAGAATTACTTCTTCCTCTAGTAACAGGTAGATAGTATGGAAGAAGAAGGGTTGGTTATACTTCAACAACCAATAAGATATTAACTTCAGAAGAATCAGTCTTCTAGATACCAATTTGACCCTTATACTTTAGCAAGGGCACAAATCAGAAACTTCTCCTCAAAGAAAACAAACCAAATATAATATAATCAATCGATAGTGAATGAATGCCTTGCCTATTGCTTTTATAATTAAAAAGTGTCTTCTCTCACACACTTTTTACTTGAAGCACTTTTATACTTAGGTACATATTGAGCAATATATTTTATTAACTCATTTGGCTCCAAAAATTACCTTTTCATCAATATCATGAAATTATGAAATGCAAGGTCCTTGTTTCTTGTGCCCAAGATTTAAAACTTTTCATCCCGATTCTGACGAGCTATAACACTAAGGTGCCCAACATATAATACCAACAATAATGACAACCTTAGCAAATTTAATTAAATAATAATAATAATTCACCCGTGTTGCGAAAACAACTAAAGAAGCATTAGAATCGAAATCTGTCTGCATTGGAGTAATCCTGATGATAAAAGATGATGATCGAACCTGACGGGGTGACTTACTAAAAGTAGACGCTCTCTCCAAGATTCTTGGAGCCCAAACCGGAAGCCAGAAATGAAAACTGAGAGCAACATTCAACTCCTCTAACTCATCTGGGCTCATCGGAACTATCCATTGACTTACTATAAATAGTAAGCTCACACCAATGACCCTCTAAACACCTCGCCAGACCACGAGGATCGCGATAATGATCTGGCACCATCCATTCAATGACCCTGCTAAAATTGGGGACATTACACACTTTCAAAAATTATGAAATAACAGAATGGTGAAGACTTAGATTGGTTGTAAAGTCCAATAATGTTTTTGATGTTAGTACTGATCAGAGATATGCAAAAATATAAAGAAAGTCAGATTAAAGACAATTTGAACCTTGCTAGTAGCTCTGCATGAATCAATGGTTGATGCTTTCTTAGAGATTTCAATCAATTTTTCCCAACAAGCAAGTTAACACTCAAAATCATTGACAAACCTTCCATTTGCCCTGAGGAAGTTTGCACTCATCAAGAATGATGTGGCAGAGGAAGAGCGAGCCAATGACTATGCCATGTCTCTCTAAAGACTCCCACGCAAGAGTAATAGAAGTGGTAATTTGCATAATTTAGCGGAACATTCATTGATGGTGTTGTAGTGCTTCTTATCCTCCTGTCCCGTCAACTCCAACTGTGTCTATATATTCAGGAGAAGGTAGTCTCCTTTCAACTTAATAATAAGAGTCAATCTAAAATCATAGAATCACTCTCAATTCTGAAACCTTGCACTTAGAATAGGGAGGTCATGTCACACACCCACAAGAAGGTGGAGCAAATCCACAACTTTTAAAACACTACCAAAACTCATGTTTGTATCACCAATTTTTACATGGTCATAATACAACTATCAGACTTTAATTGACCTTCTAAATTATTGTCAATATTTTTTGTTGCATTCCCTCTCCTAGGTGAATCGTTTTTATTGCGAATACAAGGAAACCCGACTCTTCATCGAAGCACTAGATATCTCAATAAATATATTTCAATGAAATACAACCCATGTGACTAAGAAAGTATCACACTCAGATGTTTCTTCACTAATCAATGTACAAAGATTATATACCGAGCACCTAAGGATAGTCCCAAACTCCCTCACACATGTAAATGATATCACACAAGCGCACCATATGTATAGAAATATTTATATAGGGTAATGTCTTCAAAACATTAGCAAGCGACACATTATCGCATTTGGAAACTTTATATTAAGCCTGGATTATGAATGCTTGGCTTGAGCTGATGTCCAATTGTCACAACTTTAATAAATAAAATATATATTTTGAATATTAAGCTCACCACTAAGCAAGTGGAACCCACATGAAAAGAAAAATCATTAACTCAAGAAGATCCTTATTTCCACTTCAGAATAATGTTCATAAACGATAATCAAAATAGTAATATATTCCAATAACCATGCAATTTTGTCTCTGGAAGAGACTAAAAAATTCAAACTTCTAATTGGATGCAATGTGAAATATCAAAAATGATATCCCCAACAAACTAGAGTGGGTGGTCTCACCACCGAAACAATGCACCTTCTTCAACTCCTAAGCAACTGGCAATAGGAGGAGAAGATCCAAAACATTCGATAAGCATGCTTTACTTCACCCAATCAGCCTCCTTATAAATAACTCGGAGAAACATCTAGAAGATTAGGCCAACTTTAATAATTGAAGAACTTTAATTGGTAAAGTGACTTATTTAATTATTTAATTATTTTTACTTTATTTTATAATTATATTAATTAATTAATTAAAGTCATCCTTAACAGATAAAATTAATTTTTATACAACTTAATCAACTAATTTAATTAAATCGCATTATAAAAATTCGGGGACATTACAAGATAAGGCTTGTAAAAATGTCTCTTCTATTAGGGTTTTGGAAATTGATATTGCTTTCTTTACTCTCTATCATAATATTAATTTTCTTTTTCATTGGCATGCATAAAGAATCAGCTGCATGACATGACTAATCTAACTGGCTAACAAGATCACCAACTCTGATATGCACCCCTAATTTTTTAAATTTATTGCTGAATTGGAGCTACAATGCAATATCTTTATCACCCATTTCTTGAGATAGGTAGGGTGAGAGCATATAGTGTATAGGACAACACTCAATTATCTAAATTGTAACAACATTCAAAGAAATGCACTAAGTGGTATAACCGACCAAATCTTCACCTTTTTAGTGGAGTTTGTAATGCAAAAGCTAAAGGGAAAAACTTCTATGCATAGTCACTTGTTTATTCAACGAATTCTAATTACAACAAGAGCCATCACTTCTTGCTTATTTAGCAAAGGGCAATCATGCTAGCGCAGTCAGTTATCGCTTATTTAGCAAAGTGCAATTACAATAAGCATTACTACTTCCACTTATCTAGTGCGGTGTGCAATTACATTAAAGTGCAAGATGAATCCATTGGTGGTACTACCATCCAAGATATTACAAGATAACCTAAAATGCATTACTAATCATCATTAGATAATATAAACTTGTAAATCTATGCCTATATAAAGTTTGATTGCATACTTGAGTGTTGCGGCATTCAAAGTGAAGCTATACAATCGTAGGTAAACAATGTATTCAAGAGCCAACATACAGGTATACTTCGAAAGAATGAAGTTGATTGTTGGTATAGGTTTGTAACTTTTTAATTTTCTGCTAACAAGAATTGACATAATTGAAAGCATTCAACAAACACTGTAAAATGCTATTACAAATGGCAAACTAAATATGCACTTTAAAACACTCCAAATTTTTGCTAAACATATCCCAAACCTTTGTTGAACATCTAAAGATAGAATGACACGCATACTGGATCATACGTATCTCTTAAATAAGGGTCCAACAAATGGTATAACAGGTACAAAGAATTATACAAACTCCATAAATCATGCAAACACTAGATGTTAAGCTCATAATTCATAGACACGCCCCAACTGGTATGTACGACCCAAAACCATGGTAGTACAACCTCCAAAAGGACCCCAAAATCATCCTATTATTCGAGTATTGTTGTAGCTATAAGTGCTTATATGGTTTTTTATTAGAGTCGTATATTTGAAAGATTGTAATTTTAACTTATGAGTTCCTAAGCTTTAAAATTTGTCACAGCTGTATCCTCTATTCACAATTATGTAATCCATATAAGAAAATTAGGATTTTTAAAAGCTATTAAGGACTGTTTTTTTCCTTGTAATTTAGATTATGTCTAATGGTTTTTGCTTCATGGTTATTAAAATTTTTAATCTAAAACTTGATATATAGTCCTACAATAAGGAATACATATATGGGGCATTTGAGGAATAGGAAAAATCAGCCAATACTAGAATGCAATCTAGGAAAAGGGGTCCAATGAAAGGCTACATTACCTTTTATCATATAGACTTAAGCACATAATCACTTGCGGTGCGGAAGCCAAGGATTGCTATTTTATTAATTCAACAGATAATATGTCCTCGTGACCTACAATAGGTTGATAAAAATCCAAATTCAAGACTCGCTAACAAGCTCACATGCCTTGCCAACTATGACTTATGAAAGGCTAATTGATTTCTTAGTACATTAATAAACAACAAACCTGTTTTATCTTCTACCTCTTGACTTCTCTTTATCCCCTATTCCTTCTCAATCTCAAGGGACTTCAGTGACTGCTCTTTGGTCATGTCACCTTTGTACCACTTTCTGTATTGATTATCTTTAAAAGGATCCCTTTCTCTTTCTCTTTCCTTGAGAAAATAATATTACACTTTCTTTTGATTATTTGCTTCCCGATGACCTAGGAAAATATCAGTGGTTTACTTTTCAGTGGAGCTGCCAACGTAACTACCAACCATTATCATACATTCTCAAGGTTGTTTACACTTATATGCTGTCCATATGATGACCCCATCTCTGTCAACCGAGAATGTCCAAAGATCTGCATGATCACTAGTTAACCAACATAAGAAAAATGCTTTCCTACATGAGTATGGATAGTTATCATTTAAAAAATGAATAATTTCAAAAACATAGCATGACAAACTGATGACTACCTTGATTTTGAAATGTCATCCTCGTGAGACCTATAGCAGACAACCAATTCCCAAGGAATATACATAGTTGTCATGCGCAAGTAAAATAACTAGATGCTAAGTGCCACGAAGTAAGAATACACCTGACTAAAAGAGGTCCAAGAAAAGAAACACTAGGGTTCAACAAAGAAACAATTGGTGGTTGTCATTGTGAGCATTGAACAAAGTCAATAATTTTTGGCTGCCAAGAATCATCATTAAATTTGTTTCTCATTCATATTATGATTGGCTACATTGTTAAAGGAAACGATAATCATTCCCATAGTGCCCTTGACTTTACCTCACACATCTTCCTATAGAAGTCATTGCATGTGCAGATGAAAAGATATTGTTAAGCCCTTGTGCTACTGAAGTTGTAGTGTTGACAAAATGAAGCCAATTCATAAAATGTTGAAGTTGTTGCGAATGTTGCTAAAGTTGTCTGAATTGTTAATGAAGTCCTTTTCTATTGATGTCGTATAGATGAGATGATGATGAAATAAAAGTTGTTTACAAACTCACACTGAGGCATTAGCTAATGAAGTGTATGATAGATTGATGAAGTTAGTTCCCTTGTTGCAGAAAATGCAATTCTATTTCCTTCGCTACAAAGGCCAGCTGAAACATTATTTACCTGTAAACTCCTTTGACTATGTCCAAATCCTGCATTTATTGCCAAAATTCTCATCAGCCTTCATTATTTTGTTTTTGGTTATGCATGATTACTTGTATACCTGAATGCTTTTAAATCAAATTAGAAAAAACTTTTGGTTTCTTTTAAAAAATTCCCTTTAATGACATTTGGGATTTTATCCCATTTATCTCTATATTTTGATTCAAATGATCTTGTGCACTATACTGAAATTTTATGCTAATATGTGTAGCTTTTTCAACAAATGCTCCTGCATACTCAATGTTGAGAATTTTGTAGATGCCCAACTATATGTTCAATTGTTTTATTTTATTTTTACTACGCCTAGCTTGTTGCAATTTCCATATTATGGTTTGTTCACTTGATCTGGAACCTATCACAGAAAATTGATTGATTTAGAATTTGATACAGATTTTGTTCGAAATGTCATTATTGATTTTACACACAAACGTTTGAAAATTATATAGATAGACGATTGTTGGAGATTGTTAGATTGTGTTATTGATTTCAAAGAAGAATTTGTTGAGAAAGAATGATGGTGAATGTCTACACTAATAAATGGGCAAATGTGGCTAAGTATCTTATGGATGGACTTAAGTCTCATACTCATGTTATTATGTATGGAGAACACTAATTGACCCAATAGTCTTACGAAACACTTAGAAGATTTAGGAGGTTTTGTTTAAATGAATTGAAAAGATTGCTAAATATCACTTAAAAAGAATATATATTATGCTTTATGAAGATCCACTTGTTTCATGTTTTTTGCCCAATCAAAGGGTACATATTAAATGTTTAGTAGAGAATGATGCAAATGGAGCAGCAATTAAGATGTTTAAATTGATGCAATTTAAATGAGCAAGAATAAAACGATGGAAGATGAAATAAAGGAAAGAAGAGAAACAATAAATATATGTTTGAAGGCAACTACACATTTGTGTGCAGCAATTCATCAATGTCCAGCAATTCATAATTAGCAGCGATGATATTTTTCACCGCCTATGTACATATTAAAGGTATCAATGCTTTTACAAAAGAGAGCAACAATTTCGTATCAATGTCAAATTAGTAAGCGCCCGAATTAATCATTGATGCATGATTAATATGCAACAAAAAGGCAGTGACCTCATTGGAAATGTAGTGATTCTAAGCATTTGTTATAAAGACTGCAATTCCATGTATATAACATCGATTAAGTGGACATTATGGACATCAATTAAAGAATAGTGATAAATACCAGTGAACTGATTTGGACAACTCTTATGTTTATTTGAAATAAATAAATATTAAAATTAGTTTTTATTCTAAATAAGAACATCTATTATCAGTTTAACAAGAAAATAATAACTTTGTAAAGGCAGGGATCATGTTGATGAAGAGCAACAATTTGAATAAGGAATTAACCAAAAGACACATTTAAAGGAGGACGCCTTCTTTGGAAGAAATCAATTCTTACAAAGAGGCATAAGGGAGAATACAAATAAGATAGAGACGTGATGGAAAGAGAATGAATGAAGGTTTCTCAATGAAGCATCATTTGAATTTGAGAAGATATTGAGCATAGTAACTATCATTTCTTCAAGGCACATATTAGTATAAATGCAACGATATAAAGAATTCAACACTAAGTTGGAGAAGGCAGCAATTAAATTTGACAAAGTACATCAACTTTTGTGAATCAACACCTCTCTTCTATACAACTGCTAATGCGATAAAGCATACAATGACCCCAATCCCACAACCAATAACCAAAATTGAAACACAGATCCAATGATAATTTTTTTGACTCAGACATTTTCAAATGCTAATTTCTCATAAAATATCCTAACCATTTATAAAATCTAATGTATACAAATTCACATCATAAAATGATTTTCTGTGTTGCCATATGAAGTTCTCCTTGGACTGAATCTTCAATCACACTTATTTCTCTCTTTTGCTTTCATGTCCTGTTGTTCATTTCCTTGATATGAATAACATAAATTCTGTTTTATTCTCTTCTTGTGTTTCCTATAATGCCCACTTTTCTCTTTGTCTTCACCTGGGTGCCTTTCTCTTACTGTTGTTTAACACTCACACAATGCCATTCTTCCTCTTATCTTTTTGCAATTTCGTCTACTCACGGTGCTCAAACTATTATCGTTTGTGGAGGCGTCCCTGTAAGAACCCCTTGTGGCTCTAACTTTGACAAACGCTGAACTGTGGTTTAATTCTGGATGTTTGACAATTTGTCAAACACTTTGCAGGCAAGCTCTGATACCACTGTAAGAACCCCAACTTGGTTCAATTACTGAACTCACTATCAGCTGCAATTGTGCTTGATTGTTGTAATTTTTTTGTTTTGTATTTTTTTGTTTTCGAGGGTTTGACATAAAAGAAAATACAATAATTGGAACTAATCTATCCAAATTGAAATACAAATTTGATTGCAATATTGATCCAATTCATTTATTCATATCATTACTAATGTTCATACAATGCTTATTTATGGAGAAATACTTAAAAACAACATCTAGAATAATTAAGAAACCTAATTTAAATCTTCTTGTGCAAAATGCTCCTTATTTCTTCTCCCATGGGCAGCAATTTACTGTTCACAACAGCACTATAGCGATTTACTGTAGCATGGTACTATAGCGTGGCACTGTAGCGATTTACTGCAGCGCGACACTGTAGCGAATCACTGTAGCAGCAAATTAAATCTTTGTCTGTCTCCTTTTGACTGCCAAAATAAAACCTCTGCTGAAGCACAAATCAGAGTCTTTGTATGAAACTCTCTGAATACCAAATTCGCTGGATATTTCACCAGTTCAAATGGAGGCTCACAGAAGAAACTACGTTCTTCA
>MU227750.1:452535-473502 GCA_018584345.1 Thuja plicata
AAAATAAATCATTAAAACATTTAATGATTTTAGACTTAGGAAAATACATTTAATTTTTCTCCTTCAATTAATTTAGTCAGTTGGCCCCATTCGATGAGAAATAGACCCTCAACATTAAGTCACTTAAGTTATAATATAAAATTATATTATAACTTTATAATATAATCTCAAACTATTAATATTTATTTTAGCCAAATAAATATTAATATTTCCATTATTACTCATCATTTTTGGACGCCGTCTGAACTGGGAGCTGACATAATGAATCTGCATACGACCATACCCCTTTACTAAAAATAGCAGGGGTCCATCTCTAACATCTCCGACTTACTATAAATAGTAAGTACGGCATACGGAGTCCTAGAGACCTCAAACGAAAGCCAAATTTGCAAAACTTTGAATACTGAAGAAGATGCATCCCTCAAAGGACCCTCTATCCAATCTCATTAGCCTACGAGGGATAGAATAATAGGCTAATCCCTCAACTCTGATGCTCATGAAAAAATGGGGACATTACAGTCCCCCCTCAACTCCGACACCCCCTCTTCATTTTTTTTATTTTTCAAATGCCAAGATCATAGCCTCGCTGACTTATGCATCCTCTTTATTTCTAACTTCCTATACAACGCTTTTGAGTTCACAATGTTGGTGTTCCTTTCCTGTATTCTCCTTGCATTTTATCATGAGAAATTAGAAAGAATGCTGCTCTAGTTTCCATCTCTCCAACAAATTTTCGTACTTGTCTTTTGTAATGGTTGGCTCTTTTTTTTAACTGCAATGTACATTTTATTGGTAAAAATTCTTCCTCTGCACATTCTTTCTTAGACTCCTACATAGCATTGTCTCTTTACTGTTGTTCCCTCCTACAGACTCTAACTCTCCCTACCGATCCTCTTTTTCCTTTTCTTTCTTTCTCGTCTCATTAAAAAAATAATGCCCTTGGGGTTATCCAGAATACTGGCTGAGGTTGAAAAATTTGGCGTTACACCGCCACTTGCTTGGAATTGTTTAAAGACTTTTTGACAATTTCAGTTTGTGCATATCTTGTGATCATTGTAATCCATAAAACAGTCACGTGGCATACCTATGCTTCATGGAAACCCATACTCTGTTCCAAGCTGCAATCACTGCATTCCATGGGGCAACATCTCTTTGAGGCATTTTGCAAACAATTAAGATGCTTTTGACATTTCTTCTAAGTCATTTTGTTTAGTTTATTGGGTAGATGAAATTGCCTTCCATTTAAACCTTTCTATACTATCGTTACCATTTTATTTTGCAGCCCTTTCTACTTTTTATATCTTATGCAATTAATTTCTCGTGAAATATTCTCGTTCGTGGTAACAAAGAGGGCAAATTTAGTTCCTACTCAATTTTGGTTTTCCGAGGATCTATTTATCTCCTCTCCATCTTCTTTACACACCTTACGGTCTTCTTCACATACTTGACAACTAATTGAGTTAGAAATAGATGGGCCTTCTTCCCAAAAGAAGTCACTGAAGATTTTGTCCCTAAGTCTTCCAAAGAAATTTTGTCTATCAGGTTTATGTTGGAACATCTCAGAAGTAGATCCGTCATAGAAAAGGCCTCAAATGAGGACATATTAGTTGCAGTTCAAACTTCTTGTCTCATGCTCTCGCGAGTGGTATTTTGCAATCCTAGATCAGGCCCCAACAATGGAGATATGTCAAGCCAAACAAACCAAACCAAAACTAAAGAGAACAAGCCGATATTTTTTTTTGTCAATGTCGATTATCATAAACCAAGGATGCTCCTGCATAAATCACCTCCCTTAATAGAGACATAGGGATATATAAGGAGAAAACCACGACAAATTGCTTGCTTATATAATAATCGGTTACAAAATTTTGTCGGTTCCAACCTAATAGAGGCACTAATCTCTCATTCAATTTATGAGCACCAAATCCTCATTCAATTTAGGAGCCCTAGCTTACAAGAAACACCAGCTTACAATAAACAACAACCCCTCAGTCAACATGAAACACCAACTTCACCAAAATGAAGTTCTCTTCCAAAATATGCTATCAATTTGACCACCAATCTGCAATAATTATGATTCCAAATCTGCCACAAATTGATTACAGATTTTGGCCAAAATCTAATCTCAAATCTCCTCTGGGATTTCTCACTCTTTTCTCTATCTGCTCTGCTATAATCCCGATCACAAGTCTACTTATAACATGTTCTTTACCATTGAATGATATTTCCTAACATTTCTTGATCATAATCTCAAATCTATTTTGTTTCTCCCAAATTTATGTACTACAATATCCACACATATATATTCTTTCTCAAATCTACATACATTTTCACATAAATGTTCTTCAAAAATTTTGCTCAAACACAAATCTAAATCCATCTAACTTCCATATTTCTGATTTCCTTAAATATCTCTGTCTCTTTAAAGGGAGGTGATTTTATAGAAGAGGTGTTGATTCACTAAAGTTGATGTCCATTGTTAACTTTAATTGCTACCTTCTTAACTAAGCACTGACTTCTTTTTGCATTTATACTAATTTTTGCTTTGAAGAAATGATAATTACTATGCTCCAGATCTGCTCAAATTCAAATGATAATTCATTGAGAAACCTTCATTCTCTCTCCATCACTTTTTTATCTTATTTATATTCTCCCTTATGCCTCCTCATAAGGGGAAGCGATTTCTTCCAAAGGAGGCGTCCTTTAAATATGTGCCTTTTGGTTAATGCCTTTTCAAATTGTTTCTCTTCATCAACATGATCTCTGCCTTCACAAAGTTAATTCTTTTCTTGTTAAAATGATAATAGATGTTCTTCTTATTTAGAATAAAAATAATTTTAATCTTTATTTATTTCAAATAAACATAAGAATTGTCCAAATTAGTTCACTGGTATTTATCACTATTCTTTAATTGCTGTCCATAATGTCCATTTAATCGATGCTATATACATGAAATCGTTGTCTTTATAACAAATGCTAAGAATCACTACCTTTCCAATGAGGTCGCTGTTTTTTTGTTGAATATTAATCATGCATCAAGGATTAATTCGGGTGCTTAAAAATTTGACATTGATACGGAATTGTTGCTCTCTTTTGCAAAAGCATTGATACCTTTAATATGTACATAGGCGGTGTAAAAATATCATCACTGTTAATTATGAATTGCTAGACATTGATGAATTGCTGCACACAAATGTGTAGTTGTTGCCTTCAAACATATATTTATTGCTGCTCTTCTTTCCTTTATTTGATCTTCCATCATTTTATTTTTGCTCATTGAATTTGATCTTTTTAAACATCTTAATTGCTGCTCCATTTGCATCATCTCTGCAAAACATTTTATATGTACCCTTTGACTTGCGCACAAAACATGAAACAAGTGGATCTTCATAAAGCATAATATATATTCTTTTAAAGTGATATTTAGCAATCTTTTCAATTCATTTAAACAAAACCTCCCAAATCTTCTAAGTGTTTCGTAAGACTATTGGGTCAATTAGTGTTCTTCATACATAATAGCATGAGTATGATACTTAAATCCATTCATAAGATACTTAGCCATACTTTCCCATTTATTAGTAGCCATTCACCATCATGCTTTCTCAACAAATTCTTCTTTGAAATCAATAACACAATCTAACAATCTCCAACAATCGTATATCTATATAATTTTCGAACGTTTGTGTGTGTAAAATCAATAATGACATTTCGAACAAAATCTGTATCAAATTCTAAATCAATCAATTTACTGTGATAGGGTCCAGATCAAGTGAACAAACCATAATATGGAAATTGCAACAAGCTAAGGGTATTAAAAATAAAATAAAACAATTGAACATATAGTTGGGCATCTACAAAATTCTCAACATTGAGTATGCATGAGCATTTGCTGAAAAAGCTACACATATTAGCATAAAATTTCATTATAGTGCACACGATCATTTGAATCAAAATCTAGAGATAAATGGGATAAAATTCCAAATGTCATTAAAGGGAAGTTTTTAAAAGAAACCAAAAGTTTTTCTAATTTGATTTAAAAGCATTCAGGTATAAAAGTAATCATGCATAACCAAAAACAAAATAATGAAGGCTGACGAGAATTTTGGCAATAAATGCAGGATTTGGACATAGTCAAAGGCATTTGCAGGTAAATAATGTTTCAGATGGCCTTTGTAGCGAAGGAAATAGAATTGCATTTTCTGCAACAAGGCAACTAACTTCAATCTATCATACACTTCATTAGCTAATGCCTCAGTGTGAGTTTGTAAATAAATTTTATTTCATCATCATCTCATCTATACGACGTCAATAGAAAAGGACTTCATTAACAATTCAGACAACTTTAGCAACATTCGCAACAACTTCAGCATTTTATGGATTGGCTTCATTTTGTCAACACTACAACTTCAGTAGCACAAGGGCTTAACAATATCTTTTCATCCGTACATGCAATGACTTCTATAGGAAGATGTGTGACGTCAAGTCAAGGGCACTATGGGAATGATTATCGTTTCCTTCAACATTGTAACCAATCATAATATGAATGAGAAATAAATTTAATGATAATAGTTGGCAGCCAAAAATTCTTATTGTCTTTGTTCAATGCTCACAATGACAACCACCAATTGTTTCTTTGTTGAACGCTAGTGTTTCTTTTCTTGGACCTCTTTTAGTCAGGTGTATTCTTACTTCGTGGCACTTAGCATCTAGTTATTTTACTTGCACATGACAACTATGTATATTCCTTGGGAATTGGTTGTCTGGTATAGGTCTCACGGGGATGACATTTCAACATAAGGGTAGTCATTAGTTGGTCGTGCTATGTTTTTGAAATTATTCATTTTTTAAATGATAACTATCCATACTCATGTAGGCAAGCATTTTTCCTATTTTGGTTAACTAGTGATCATGCAGATCTTTGGACATTCCCGGTTGATAGAGATGGGGTCATCACATGGACAACATATAAGTGTAAATGACCTTGATAATGTACTATAATGGTTGGTAGTTACGTTGACAGCTCCACTGAAAAGTAAACCACTGATATTTTCCTACGTCGCCAGGAAGCAAATAATCAAAAGAAAGTGTAAAATTATTTTCTCAGGGAAAGAGAGAGAAAGGGATCAACTTAAAGATAATCAATACAGAAAGTGGTACAAAGGTGACATGACCAAAGAGTAGTCACTGAAGTCCCTTGAGATTGAAAAGGAATAGGGGATAAAGAGAAGTCAAGAGGTAGAAGATAAATCAGGTTTGTTGTTTATTAATGTACTAAGAAATCAATTAGCCTTTCATAAGCCATAGTTGGCAAGCCACGTGAGCTTGTTAGCGAGTCTTGAATTTGGATTTTTATCAAACTATTGTAGGCCACGAGGACATTATCTTTTGAATTAATAAAATAGCAATGCATGGCTTCTGCACCGCAAGTAATTATGTGCTTAAGTCTATATGATAAAAGGTAATATAGCCTTTCATTGGACCCCTTTTCCTAGATTGCATTCTAGTATTGGCTGTTTTTTCCTATTCCTCAAATGCCCCATATATGTATTCCTTATTGTAGGACTACATATCAAGTTTTAGATTAAAAATTTCAAGAACCATGAAGCAAAAACCATTAGACAATCTAAATTACAAGGAAAAAAGCATTCCTTAATAACTTTTAAAAATCCTAATTTTCTTATATGGATTACATAATTGTGAATATAGGATACAATTGTGACAAATTTTAAAGCTTAGGAACTAATAAGTTAAAAATTACAATCTTTCAAATATATGACTATAATAAAAAACAATATAAGCACTTGTAGCTACAACAACACTCCAATAATAGGATGATTTTGGGGTCCTTTTGGAGGTTGTACTACCATGGTTTTGGGTCGTACATACTAGTTGGGGCGTGTCTATGAATTATGAGCTTAACATCTAGTGTTTGCATGATTTAATGGAGTTTGTACAATTCTTTGTACCTGTTCTACCATTTGTTGGACCCTTATTTAAGAGATACATATGATCCAGTATGCGTGCCATTCTATCTTTAGATGTTCAACAAAGGTTTGGGATATGTTTAGCAAAAATTTGGAGTGTCTTTAAGTGCATATTTAGTTTGACATTTGTTATAACATTTTACAATGTTTGTTGAGTGCTTTCAATTATGTCAGGTCTTGTTAGCAGCAAATTATAGAGTTACAAACCTATACCAACAATCAACTTCATTCTTTCGAGGTATACCTTTATGTCATCTCTTGAATACATTGTTTACCTACGATTGTATAGCTTCACTTTGAATACTGCAACAGTCAAGTATGCTTTCAAACTTTATATAGGCATAGATTTACAAGTTTATATTATCTAATGATGATTAGTAATGCATTTTATGTTATCTTGTAATATCTTGGATGATAGTACCACCAATGGATTCATCTTGCACTTTAATGTAATTGCACACCCCACTAGATAAGTGGAAGTAGTAATGCTTATTGTAATTGCACTTCGCTAAATAAGCGATAACTGACTTTGCTAGTGTGATTGCCCTTTGCTAAACAAGCAAGAAGTGATGGCTCTTGTTGTAATTAGAATCCGTTGAATAAACAAGAAGTGACTATGCATAGAAGTTTTTCCCTTTAGATTTTGCATTTCAAACTCCACTGAAAAGGTGAAGATTTGATCAGTTATACCACCCAGTGCGTTTCTTTGAATGTTGTTACAATTTAGATAATTGAGTGTTGTCCTATACACTATATGCTCTCACCCTACCTATCTCAAGAAATGGATGATCAAAAATTGATAAAGACATTGCATTGTAGCTCCAATTCAGTAATAAATTTAAAAAAATTGAGGGGTGCGTATTAGAGTTGGTGATCTTGCTGGCATGTTAGATTAGTCATGTCATGCAGCTTATTCTTTATGCATGCCAATGAAAGATAAAATTAATATTATGATAGAGAGTAAAGAAAGCAATATCAATTTCCAAAGCCCTAATAGAAGAGACATATTTAAGAGCCTTATTTTGTAATGTCCCTGAGTTTTCAGAAGTGATTTAATTAAATTAGTTAATTAAGTTGTATAAACATTAATTTTATCTATTAAGGATGGCTTTAATTAATTAATATAATTACAAAATAAAGTAAAAATAATTTAATAATTTAATAAGTCACTTTACTAATTAAAGTTCTCCAATTATTAAAGTCGGTCTAATCTTCTAGATGTTTCTCCGAGTTATTTATAAGGAGGCTGATTGGGTGAAGTAAAGCATGCTTATCGAATGTTTTGGATCTTCTCCTCTTATTGCCAGTAGCTTAGGAGGTGAAGGAGGTGCATTGTTTCAGACTACATTGCCGTGGGGTATTCAGGTACATTGTCGTCGAGTACTTGCCCTCGGGTACATTGTTGTCAGGTTTTTTCCCTCGGGTACATTTCTGTCAAGTATTTTCCCTCGGGTACATTGTCGTCGGTTATTTTCCCTCAGGTGACTTCCATCGTTCAGTACATTACAATAGTATAAAGAATTATCACTTGAAGCAATTGGTGCTATGTCTGATCAGCAATGAGAAATATGCACTTTACTGGATGCTATATCTGATGAACAATATGTAATATGCAATCTCTTAGATGTTGTCTCTAATATCTTCTTATTTATGCTTGCACTTCTGCGGTCTATTAGGTTGATGGCTCTAAAAAGAGCATATCAGAAGGATAATAAGAGAAAAGGTAATATGTATTCGATGATTCTCTTTGAGTGAATGAGAATGCCTTCTTAAATTGTATGCTTGAGGGGAGAATTCATGAAGAATAGGACATGTCCCATGTCCCTTGGTAATCACCTCTTTTCATTATAATGATAGTCATTGCAGCTCATTATCCCGCCTCCTCATTATTTAATTATCTCTTCATAACAAATTGCTTGGAATAATATAGTTCGTGCCCTGCCATAGCATATTCGATAATGTTTGGAATGATATAATCATCGTTTTTATCGTTGTCAATAAAATGATCTCGACTATGCATGTATAATCATCGATTAGTCTTCTATATTGAACGGAGCCATATCATTAATTAGGATATCTTTTATGTTGGTGTATTAGTGTCATTTTTATGTATCAATTATATGTCATCATATATCTTAGTCCTTATGTGGCCTTTGAGAACTTGTCGGTCACCAATCCTTGCTGTCATTTATTCATCTTGTCGATAATTTTTGGTTTGTGTATCGTCCTTAGTTGCTCTATACTACTCGCACAAGTCAATATTATTTATAATTGACTTTTACTAATTCTTGGTTGTCATTGCCAATCAATCTAGTGATGCTATGATATTCATGTGGCCTCTCCCATTCATATATGATTTTGGTTATTGAATATGATATGTCCTTAATACAGGGTCAATAGAATATTGATCATTGATATTGCTCATCAAGCTAACGTGTCTCGTAATCCATTTGGCCAAAGGAAACGGTTTCTCCATAATTTGATGGACTTCAAGACTTCGTCGTCTCTTGGTGATTTCGATCCATTACAATATTTTGTCTCTACAAGACTTCGCAAAAATTGTAATTTTGGCTGATAGAATGGGGACATTCCATACTGCTAACTAACTTGAAGGTGTCCTAGGTCTACCACACCTGGACTAAAATATGTGTCTTATGCTTGATTGGTTTTAGAGATAGGATGGGGACATCACATATTTCAGGAAGGAGATGGCTGGCACGTTTGGAAGATTAAAAGTGGAGAAGTTTAACAATGGCAACTTTGTGTCTTGTAAAGTTAAGATGGAAGATATGCTTGTAGATTGAGATTTATTGGCTGCAATATGTGGCAGCAAACTTGCCAGCATGGTTCGAGTGCAATGAGATTTGATAGATCGAAAGCCATGGCCTTCATTCAACTTTGTTTAGCAGGCTTCATGTTATTGAATGTTCACAAAAAGAAAACTGCAAAACTCTTATGGAAGAAGCTTGGAGATGTTTATTAGATAAATCCCAGGAAAACAAGTTATTCTCAATTAATAAGCTATATTGTTTGAGATGTAAGATGGAGGATCCTTAGTTGATCATTTAAATGCATTTAATATGCTAGTTACCACTATTAGATTTTATTGTTTATCTAAACTCACAAATTACAATAGTCAAAGGAACAAATAAATAGCTCACATAAATTTATGTAAGTGAAAAAATCACATAACATCTCTAAACCTAATAAACTATGAAGTGTTTAGAAAGTGCTCTTCATCATCTATAAGAAATCCAAAATTTGACATTGTAGGCATAAGATATGACCTCTTAAATGAAGGAAAAAAGCTCCCAAAATTAATCTTTTGGAAAACCATTAATAGCGTAGTTTAGTGCTTAGAAAGATCTTTGCATTGACTATAAGAGGTTAAAAATATGAATCTTAGGATGAAAGTTATGGCCTTTGAAAAATTCTTCCTCATTAGGAAAAATAAATGACCAAGCTAATGGTTGGTGGGTTCTGTTAGTGGATTAGTCTTTGAGGGTAATTTTGGATCAATAATTAAAGGGATTCCATGAGATGGTAGAGCATTTTCTGTCAAAGTTCTTGTTATCACACGTATATGCACCTTTACTGAGTTGTCCACTCAGCTACCCGGTGAAACATGGAAACACACCTGGGCCTTTGGGTTGCCCGTAGGTTGGAGTGAATCTCAAGAGAAGGCTGGTTCCTTTGAAGCTATTACCTATACTAGTACTTTTTCATTGGGAAAGGGAGAAAGGTTGCTTAAAATGTAACCTAAAACTAAGAGGTGATGCACCATATGCTCTTATGACTTCAATTGCTGTGTCAAACACAAACATTCAATTATTCATCTATTCATGCATAGCTCAAGCTTTAGCATACTCATGTATTAGTGTTTCCTAGAAAAGCTAAGTTTTGACAGTCCTAAAAGGAAGAAGTGAAATGTTCTTCTCAAATAGAAGCTGTTTATATGCTAGCACAAACTATAATCTACACAAAATATGCTTTTTCTATTCAAAGGTGCATGAGATAAGACATTTGGCATTTGCTTGAGGATTCATTAAATGAAATCACAGAGATAACATCAGTTACCTAGTTACACACAATAGAACAATCTGTTGAAGGCTAAAATGCTTAATTTTATTGACTGAAATGTGCTGTAGCAGTAAATACAAGTCTGAAAACTGCTTAAAAATGCTTTGAAAATTTCAAATTAAAATCATCTTCAGTCACCAAGTGAGTGATTTTTTGAGTTACAGAACAACTTTCTGCTAAGAAAGAGCTTAGAATAGCTACAATGCTTTGCCAAAATAATGAAAAAAAGTCCCTGAAAAACTGACCTAGGCATCCCTTTTAGCCTACAACAGCCTCAAAGTTTGCAGCACATGCAATAAAAGATGGAAGACATGTACTTCCTTTGTTTTCTTAGTCAACTCCATCATTAGGTGCCAACTAACTTCTTTTTTGAGCTTGCCTCAGTTCTTTGACTGCTCATCCCTCTTTTTCAGCTCCTACATCGTTGCATAATGGGTCTAGCTGTTGTTTTCACCGTCAACTATTCCTTGACACTTGTGACTGTTGTTCCATGTCACGAAGTTCATAATCATCCTCAGGCTTCCTTGGCATGAATGTAGATTATATGCTTCTCTTGTCAACATAGAGTGTGATGATTGTTATTCCCTTTCCCTTTACTCTTCACATGCCTACATTGTTAAGAAAGTTGAAAAACCCTTGAGCTTCTGCCTATCTTACTTGTTGACTTCTCACAAGCTTGCAACCACCTTTATGCCCCCATAAATGGTCAAAACAAATCCTCCTTGTATGTAGTCCAGGTGAGTAATGACTTTGAAAAGATCTAATTCCCTAAGTTGGCATAGAAGACTTCTTTGGGAAGAATTCTGTTGTTCGCGTGTCTCATTGAGATTATCACCCAGCTCCGTTTGCTCTCTTGAGACTTTTCATCTTTGGTACTTAGTCCATGGTCACAGGATTCATGATTCTTGGCTGTGATATGCATCATTAGTATTGTCATCTTTTTGAAGGTTGCTTTAGTTCCAATGAACTTGCCACAAGCAACCCCTGCCTTTTATTCTTTTCTTATGTCTTCTTGACTCTTCTCGTCTAGCTGTCCTCTGTCATCCTGTTGACAAAGGCCTTTTAGCCGAGTTCTTCTTACCCTCTTAATAGTAATATGATTCTCATAGTTGACTTCATGCATTCAAGACCTGCAGCTTGTCTTTATGAAACTGTCTACATTCTTTCTCCTTTGTCAAAAGGGCTTTTGATGAAGATAATCATCGATGTGGCTACCTTCAAGATTGCTAATACAAAGTTCTTTGGTTTTTCCTATTCCTGTCATGCTTGATAAGAGACTGCCCTATCTTTTCATGGAGCACTTTCACAGTAACTTTTCTGACTGCTCTCTGTGAATTGTCAAAACGGTTATATTGTCATCACTCATTTCCCACTGTCATATTGTTGGTCTGCTCCTTCCTTGGTGCTTCTTCTGAAATCCCAAGGCAAGCAATTTACCTTCCAAACAATCTTACTGACTCTATAAATATAACTCTAAGCATTCTGGTATAATAGAATGACTATTATCCCTGCCAAAAAGTTGGAACTGCTTTCTAGAAACATGTAACAAGCTCTCATTTTCACTTTCAAGCTTCTTTTCTTTACAACTTGCTTCTTTTTCATTTACAAGCTTCTTCAATGTGCCTGGCAAACTTCTTTTTTTCAATTGAATGTTTCTTAATTCCAGTATCATTGAGAAGATCATCACTGCACCACTGTCTTTCTTTGTTTACAGTAGGTCTAATTTGCTGCTGGCAAACATAACCATTCTCCCAGCTACTACTGTGAGAGTAGTATTGGGAAACCTGATTGCTTTCAGGTCATAATGTGACAACAAGCTTGATTGTCATGGCATGGCACATCTGCCCACTGTAGTCTATCAAAAACATGTCTTTTCTAGTCTTCATGTGTCTTTTGTTGGCCTCGTACCTGTGCTTTACCATGCTGTTGAATTGAAAGGTATTGCTGTCACTGTGACAACTTATCTAGCATTTTCATTAATTTCTCTACCTTTCTGTTCATGCGAGTCAGAGCAGGCCACAGTCAAAACAAGCCAAGGCCCATTCCTTGTCAACATTGTCACTATCATGTCAACTACATTATGTCTTTCTTGACTATCCTCGTGTATTATGATTCTCACAAATTGTCCTTTAAACCTGATCATGACTGTCCATATCATGCATTGATATTGACTTATCTTTCGACTCTCTAGCATGCACAGGCTTTTGATGAAGCTTGGGTTGAGTCCCTTAGCAGGATGCTCAAACTATCATAGGGTTTAAAGTTCCCTAAATCTACTAAGACTGGCATACCCCCAAATTCTCTTTTCTGTCGTGTCCTTCTATAGGACAGTCAATGTGCATTATAGGACTGTGTGGCTATCTTCAGGATTATTTTACTCATGAATTTCATGGGGAATACAAACTGACTGTTTTCCTTTGTTTGACTGTGTTTTAGCAACTATGAAACTCTCTAACCCTTGAAATTGTACTATTGCATAGTAAGTCTGGCAAGGTTTAACTCAGAGGCATACTCACCTAAATCAAACTTTGACATTGGACTGAAAGAATATCCTGGACAGTGTACATAGGGTCCACTTCAGTAAGCCTTAAAGATGGTTTTAATTTTAAATGACACAAAACATTCTTTTCTCCTTTATAACAGCACAAGTTTCCTTTTACTGTTCTACATGTGAGATGGTTGTCCATGACTTAATCAACTATACCTTCAGCAACAATTTTCATATTTGATTGCTGTCTTCTAGATAAATCCGTTCTACTGTCAAGATCTTGCCACTGTTACCTCTTCTTGGTCTTGTGAAATGTCAAAGGACTGATGATCATGAGCAATAGGACTGTGATGAAGTTTGCAACTTACCTTTCACTGTCATAATGCTGCTTGACTGTCATATTTGAGGCTTTATGCCTATTTCCTTGAAGATTTGTAATGTCACATTTCATAGCTCTCATTTTAACAATGCCATCTTCATGTAGCAAACTTGCTATCGAACTATCCTTTGGTCTTTCCATTTGGGTTTCCCTCATGATCATGACTAGAACTACTTAACATCTTCTTGATGGCTGTCATTTGCTTGTGGAAATGTCATTATCATTATATCTTGCTTCTTTTGAAAGTTCAAGACCCTTATCATGCTATAAGCTGACTGTCTTCAATAACTGCCCTTTTAATCTAAACAGTCCACATTCATTTGCCTTTCAATATCACTGTTTCTTTTTATATTCTTGCTGCACTGTGCTATAGAAGATCATATGCCAAATAATGGCATGTGAAACCATATCTTTATTATTATTATTATGCATGAGGCTTGACTGCTCATCTCACTGTATCTGCTGTATATTCATGACTTTTTTTGCATCTCGTACTTGCCTTTGTGTCCTTATACTTTGTACTGTGTCTTACAAGGGTATTGTTACCTCTCCATGGATGTGCATTAAGACTATATGACTGTACGGTGCTGCACTTTGTCATTGTGTGACTGTAGCCTTTGTTCATTCTCTTTAGTTTATTTGCTGTCCTCCTTCCACTTTTGCATGACTATTTTTATGAGTTTAGAGATATCTTTTCCATCTTTGGCACCCATGCTTCTAATCCTTTTCAACTGTTATCCTTTGACCTCTTAGCATGGTAGCAAGCATGATTTATGTCGTGATTTTTATAGGACTGGTCCTCTCTTATAAAAACTGCTCTGTTTCTCAATGGTGTATTCCTGCTCCTGATGCTCTTTGCTGTCCTCTGTTTTTCTTTATCATTGTGGACTGTCATAACTTGACAATCATTAATGATCATCTCTCACTGTCCCTCCTATACTCAGTGATTGCCATCAGTCTTCATTGTGGGCATTTTCTGCTACACTTTTGCAATTATTGACATCAAGAAGTTTTAGATTTCGAAGAAAGCAAAATGATTTGATGATGAAGGTATGTATGGACGTGCTAGAAGCAGCATCTAGCATCCTCGTGTCTTGCTGTAAAATCCGTTGACGGCAATATCTAAGCTGAACTCCTATGTCTTTTGGACAGTCTTAGATAATCTAAAAGGAAAGACTTCTAGATCTTCTTTATGCCGCTCAAGAGCCTGTCACAATGTTTCAAAATGGAAACCTGCTTATTTAAAGGCTATACAGCAACAGCATACCAGGTAACATGAAATGGGGTGTTTGGGCATGTGGGAATGATCTTCCCTTCATTCCTGAAGAATCCTCCCTCTACATGCAACATCCCCTAAGCCTCTATTCATTTTCAACATGGATGAAATGCAGGGAAACAAGGGTGCAACATTCATGCAAATGAAACAGCTCTTCAATGTGTGTAACTAAAAACCCTACTTTTCCTATGCTACGTGGGTGATTGACCTTCAATGCAAAACAAACAATTGAACTTTTTCCTTTTCATTCTTTTGGCGCCTAAGTCTTCACAAGAGCCCTTTTGGTGAAAAAGGCTTACAAAAATTAAACCTGTACACCTTAAACCTTTTTTGAATGGCATATTTTGGCAAGGTGACAAAAAAATGGTAACAGTTTTTCATATGCAAAATGAAGATGGTGAGAACAGTTTTAATTCAGAGTGCAATGGCTTCGACAAAATTCGACAAAAGAATCTCATCAGAGTTATGAGTGCATGTTCATAGCCTGGCTTCAAAGGTTTGGTACTTCAATTTTGCCTCTAATGGGAGCTTGGAACACCATTCGTATCATCGCAGGAATGAGGAGGATATTTGTGGGTTGGAATATGTTGGGTGCTTAAACATTGCCATGGATGTAGCCAGTGGCATTGAATATTTGCATCATGATCACTCTGTCCAAGTGGTACACTGATTTCAAGCCGAGCAATGTACTTTTAGATGCCGACATGATAGCTCGTGTAACTGATTTTGGTATTTCCAAAATAGCTGATTCTACAAATTCTATGGATTCTGTCCTCAGAGGTTCTATTGGCTACATTTTCCCTGGTAAAGTTTTCTTTTTAGGATTATCAAATTTTTAATATTAGCTCTCTAGGGCTCAATGTACTTATTTTGAATAGTTCAATGAATTACAGAATACGGTTTGGGTGAGAGTGTTTCCACAAAGGGAGATGTTTACAGTAACGGGATTATGTTATTAGAGATGGTCACAAGGAAGCGGCCAACTGATTCTGTGTTTCTTGGAGACCTAAATTTGCATAACTGGACAAGGTCAGCTTTTCCAAACAGGGTGGCAGACATTTTGACAGTGCATTATTGAGGACTGTGAACTTGCAACAGAACGATTATCTTGTTTCTTTATACATGGCTTGCTTTGTACCAAGGAATCAGTCCGCGAGTGACCCACTATGAGAGAAGCAGCAAGAGGGCTGGAATGCCTAAAAAATACTTTATTGGGGAGACCAGCAGCAGCGGATTCTACTTTATCTAATACCATATCATTTTTGGTACGTGATGCCAATGGCAGTGAAGGCAGTCAAAATTCTTCATATCAGGTAACTGTGCATTTCTACAAACACCTGTGCTTAATTTCATATACATTTACATATTTAAGAAATACAACATTTTACTTTAGTTATGATCACTCTATTTCAAATGAGCACCTCCATTTACCATATTCATAGAAAATTACATCCATATTGTACTCTTCACAATCATTACAGTTACAAATGTGTATGTCCTATCAACAATGGAAGGTGGTGCAACCTTTTATTATGTCTGAGTCAGCTTTCAAGCGTACGGTTCCTTATTGAAAAAAGTTTTCAGGAACTCAAACAAATTAATTTGATATTCCAATCAATATGCATACATGATAGAGGCCTGACAGAACCATATGGGTAGCACATGAACTGATTTGCCAAATGTCTCAGACAAACTCCACATCACGGTTAGCAATGATTGCAAGATATCTCAAAATCAATATATTGCAAAATATTTAGAAACTTGCATATAAATGTAACCTGCAGGTGTAGAACCAAAATAGAGGAGAATGAGAGACAGCTCAAACACATTTCTACTTGGAACCAAAATGAAAGAAGAGACTACAAGGAAATTGAAATGTTGTTCTCACAAATGAAAATGTGCCAGCAGAGATTATGGGTGCAAACGCTGTTTGATAATTGAAATTAATGAACCTCTCTCAAAGCATCCTCAATAGTGAGTGGATGATGGTTGTATTTCTTCAATTACATGAATGGCACATATTCAATTTATATGTGCCCATGCTTGACTTTCATGTTGCAGTGGCTATCTTGAAAAAAATACAACACTTCTAGGATTGTGGTGATTGAATGTGCATGTCTTCTTGGTTGCATGTAGATCATATCTGAATATAGGGAACTTAGTTAAGCCACGCAAGCTCAAAGTTGCCACTACTTATAATGTAAATGGAAGTTTGTGACACTGAGGGGTATTTTGGAGAGATAAGCAAAGATCCCTAGTCAGCTTAATTTCAAACCTGGTCAGTTCCATAACTTTAGTGATAAGAAAAGATGGTTGAATTTCTATTACAAAATTTGAAGGTCGACTCATCGAGGCATTCAATCCAAACATCATTAGGTAATCGATTTAAGTGAAGGTTATAAATGGATATGGATATGGATTAGTCACAACACAGATAAAACGGGGAATAAAGACAATCGTATCTTAAAGCGTACAAAACAAAATCAGATGCAAATTCAGAACTTTGCAAATTTCGGTGATATCTGATATTAGAGATGTCTCATAGCATAGCTTTAAGAATCTTCTTTTACAGCGGAACATGATCATCCTTCGCCTCTTCTAACCGTTTCTGACCTTCCACGCTGCTGCCTTCGCCATTCAACATTTGAGTGATTATACATATAATTATTTTAGGAAATTAATAATAATATACATACTTATTATACCATTAAACTTTTAATGAAGAATAAACGTACATTAAAGTTAGTCTTAAATTTTTTAAAAATGGCGTACAAAAAATGACATGCCCCATCCAAACGTCCTGGATGTCTTCACAAGTTACTTCACAAACCGTATAAAAGACAAACCGCGAGACAAACGATGAATCAGGCCCATTTTCTGTGAATACACCACCGTTTGCATTTCAAGAAAATGGGAGTAGAAATAATCAGCCTCGAAAAAGAATTATCTTTCAAAATGAGCCGAAATTTTCCAGATTCAAAACCAGACCAAAATGCAAATTTATTGCAAAACACACATAAATTATTACAAAATACAGGTTATGGAAATAAATTTATGCCTGTTTTGCGCTCCGGCAGCTGCGCAAGCATAGTTCAGAGGAAATTCCTGGAAGACGAGCATATCTGTGTTGATAATCTTGCCGGCTACAATCTCCGGCTGCCGGCGCCGGCGGCCGCTGCGTTTTACGGCGTTTTTGACGGTCACAGCGGCGGCGAGGCGTCGAAATACGTGAAGGAAACAATCCTCGACTTTATTCTCGATGACCCGAATTTCCCAAATGACGTCGAAGCGGCCATGACGAACGCTTTTGCGGCAGCGGAAAATGGGATTCGTTCTGCCGGAATATTAAAAGCCGGCACAACGGCTCTGACGGTCTTGGTGTGGGGGAGAGCTCTCTTCATTGCTAATGCAGGTGATTTGGAAATTTTAACATTTTTTGTTTCGGTTTTCTTGTTTCTCGAACATTTCTTGTTCATTTTTAAAATTGTTGTCTTATTTTGTTAAATTGTGTATGTAGGTGATTGTCGTGCAGTCTTAAGTAGGTTGGGAAAACATATTACTATGACTACGGATCACAAGCCTACTAATAAAGATGAGAGACTAAGGATTGAGTCTCTAGGTGGAGTAATTTCTACTCATGGTTATATAAATGGTATAAATGGCGAGCTTGTTATTTCAAGGGGGTTGGGAGATTGGGAATTCAAGTTGGAAAGTGTGGCTTCAAACCTTTTGAGTCCCATAAGTGCAGTTCCAGAGTTGTTTACGTATGAGCTTACACATGAAGACGAGTTTTTGATTATTGCAAGTGATGGTGTATGGGATGTTTTGAAGAGTGATTTTGCGCAAGAAGTTGTGAGGAAGCAATTACGGTTGTGCAATGACCCCATCAAGTGTTCCCAAGAGCTTGTGAGGCATGCATTAAAGGAACATTCGACTGATAATCTCACAGTGGTTGTCATATGCTTTTCAAGTGATCCCCCACCTAGAATGCAATCAACCTCCAATTCACGATTATTTAAGAAAACAATACGGCATACTGATGGAAAAGAATTTCATGACGAAAACCTAACATCCATTCACCAAAAAGAGAAATTATCCCTTATTACATCTAATAATAAAATAATCACATTGCATCAAGATATGTCGAAAGATCAAGAGCATTGCACTCCTCCTCAGTTTCTAATCCCTCGAGGCCCTTCCACGCATTCTAATGGAAAAGAATTTCATAATGAAAACTTATCATCCACTCATCAAAAAGAAAAATTATCCCTTATTACATCTAATAATAAAATAACCACATTGCAAGACCCTTCTTTACTATCTCCTATAGAAAACACTGTTCCTATTGAAGTTACAGAAAGTACATCTATTACTGATATGGTACCAAATACACATTTTAGTAATATTCTGCCAAGAACACCTCCTATCGAAATTCTTCCTAGGACACCCCTTAAAGAGATAGTAACTCCTATGAAGATATCAACAATCCCTCAAGATCAAAATCTCCATTGGTCAGTTTCTACGACATCAGGTTCTCATAAAGTGGATGTCACACCTCCCATCAAGTCACCTATGTGCAAAGAATTGACATCTTCGCCTCATTATAACACACCAAAGAATTTTAAAAATAATGATTCTCCTAAAGGTCAAGGTATTTTATCGAAGGTCATAATATTTTTGAAACATGTACAGAAGGAAGCTACGCCTTTTGTAATATGGATGTGTCTTGTTGGTGTAACAGAATTCACAATTAAGAAAATAAAATCAAATTAATACCATAAATCTAAAGTTCCTTTCTGTTCTATGTCTTGTTTTTGTTGATGATTCTTAATAATTTAGTTTGTAACTTCAAACTAATATTTCCTTAAAAAGTATGTGTTTTCATTAAATTGTATTAAAAAATAAATTCTTTATTTTTATACATTATTCACAAATAATCATATTAAATTCAAATGGTTTGTGCTTAAATGGCAGGAGCATAAAGTTCTCAAGATTGAGATCCATATTCAAATATCCAAAATTACATCTTAATTTGAAATTCCAAGTGATGGCTCTTGGACTTCCATGGTGGCTTCTATATTGATATGTTATAGTGGAAGAAGTTCTCCTTGTGACCACACCTAATGTGGTCCAAGCCTAAATAATCACTCATCATTGATTACTTTATTATTAATCACATAACCCTTTCATTATTCACATTCTATTTATTTGTAATATATCATAAGAAAAATAAATTATATTTTACTTTAAATGTGATTACAAATCTATACTTGACAAATCAAAACCGAGGAACTAGATAAGTATAAAGCAACTTTTTTAACCATAAGGGTATATGAATAGAAAATTATGTCATTCATTTTGAGTATTATATTAGTCTATTTCTTAAGAAGGATAGATAGTACAATTAAACACTAAAATAAATTATGTGTAGTAATTAACAGAGTCTGAGTCAGCTTTCAAGCGTACGGTTCCTTACAGAGTTTGCAAAATTATCAAGAACATCTTAGGTTGGATTTGAGCTATGAACTTTCTACAAAGGAAGGTGGAATCCAATTCATCATTATTGAGAAACTATATTTGATTTTATACACTCAAATATAATATAGGAGCAGGGGAACGATATGAATTGCAAATAAAATGCTCAAGCCAGATGATGGAAAACAATTAAAAAGCAGAAGAACCAAGTTTTAGAACATTGCATCTATTAACATTATGCTATTATTAGCAAATAGTGTTGTAATTCATTATTTGACATATACATATTTCCATTTCCTTCTCAAGTTTAAAGCCCCGAGTTTGGCATCTTACTAAGATAAGTGATAAGTAACATCTTTTAAGTTTAAAATAAGTAGGCAAGATAATTCTATATTTGTTTTATTAGTACTTGTGGTTTAGGCAATATTATTTGTTATTAATGGATTGAGTTTCTTCCAATAAAAAATATTATTTATTTCATTTGAAAAAATATATAAAGTTAAGATATAAAAAATTTTATTTAATAAATTCTAAAATTGTATTGGTTTAAAACATTTTCTGTTATAAGGATGAATTTGTAGGCAATTTTTTTAGTTTTTATTTTTATAATTAAAAAATTACTATTTTGAGGATTTTTTTTCATTTGAATTGTTTTTCATGTATAAAAGAAATTAGCTACTTGTTTTCTATGAGACTTTGGTGTATTATTTTATCAATTCACAAATTATATTATGCTTATATAAGTAAAATATATAATGTATATTATCTTTATATATTATATTTGTTAAGTTTTTAGGATAGCTGCAAATGTAATAACACTCTATGTTGTATGTGTTTTCTAAATGCAACAATCTCTCTTTCATTTATATTAGGAATGAGGCTAGGAGAGACATGTCCCTTCATGGGACATGTCTATTCATTATTATTTATAATAAAGGACATGCCTCTTCCTATTAATCATAAGTTAATCAATCTTATAATGTTTCATCAATCAATTATTAATTAAGAATAATTTAATAATTTAATATTAAATATTAAATTTCATATGATTAATAATAATATAATATATTATTATTAATCAACATGTATTATATATATTCTAATGATCATACGACTGAAGCTACAAACATTAACACTCCCTCTTAGCTAGGGAGGATAATCAAACAGAATGTGTAGTGGTCTCCTATGTCAACACTTATGACCCTCACTATAGCTATACAAAACATCAACACTCCCTCTTAGCTAGGGAAGATAAAATGTACATCACAATAAGTTCATAAATTGT
>MU227750.1:474806-519004 GCA_018584345.1 Thuja plicata
TCATAACTTTTGCATCCAAGATTTTCTCTCTAATCGCTTCGGTGAGATTATTTGAAATTAGGATTTCACCAACATATCCGAAATTTAGCAAAATCCAACGGTGCATTTGTTAGATATGGTCCTTTTATCGAGACTATATTTTCTGAGACAGTCACACATTCACCATCAACAAACTACTCTCTTACATTTACAGTCTGGCTCTGATACCATGTTAAGTTTTTAGGATAGCTGTAAATGTAATAACACTCTATGTTGCATGTGTTTTCCAAATACAACAATCTCTCTTTCATTTATATTAGGAATGAGGCTAGGAGAGACATGTCCCTTCACGGGACATGTCTATTCATTATTATTTATAATAAAGGACATGCCTCTTCCTATTAATCATAAGTTAATCAATCTTATAATGTTTCATCAATCAATTATTAATTAAGAATAATTTAATAATTTAATATTAAATATTAAATTTCATATGATTAATAATAATATAACATATATAATATATTATTATTAATCAACATGTATTATATATATTCTAATGATCATACGACTGGAGCTACAAACATTAACAATATTATATGATATTTTTATTATTTAGTAAATAAATTGAATTTTAATATCTATTATATTATATCTATATTTTTTTATTGATAAAAGACTTAAGGCAAGGATATAAAATAATAATATGTTCAACATATACAAAATATAAGAGATGTTTTGAGAAAAGCATAATAAAACTAACTAAAAAAGCAAAGTAAACCTGGAACTAAAGTATGATAAAATCTCTGCTTAAACCCCTACTTAAGACTATTCACTCGTAGAACAACATGAGTGGATGAAAACGAATCTTCTAAGGGTGCATGAAGCCACGTCCTTCAAACAAAAACCTACTACTCAAAATTTAACAAAAAGTAAACCTAAGCATTCTTATATGTGGCTTCTAGAAAAGAATTTCTAGCCGCCCCTTCCATGTCTACGTTCTCTTCCTCTTCCCCTCCTGCTCCCAATAGCAACAACAACATCTACATCTCTTGTTCTTTGTAAATGGACCGTGGACTAACCTCGTTGCACCTGAATTCTCCTTAGTTCTTCTTGGAATTTGGCAAATTCCACAAAAAAGGTGGAATTTGCCAAATTCTCATTTTGGACCAAAATGAGAATTTGGCCGTACAAAAATACATCTTCCCGTTTTCATCTTCCAGCCATCTTCCAGCCATCTTCCAGCAAACAAACGGGGCCTAAAGTTTCAACAATTGATTCGAGTTTCATTAGTGTGAATTGGTCCCACATTGTCGGCAAAGAAACATGAAAGTTAAACCTTTGAAATATTTTCTTTGTTCTAAAAGTTTTCGGTAAACCAAGATGAGATACCAACTTCAAGTATGTCGGGGAGTCAAGAGAATACATGAACCAAGATATCCATTCTAGTTTGGTTCAGGAGTTTCCAAATTGGCCCGACTTGCCGACTTTATAAACTTCCAAATTGACTTTAATTACCGATTCAGTCCATGTGACATATAAACATTCAATCCAAAAGATTTTCGGTTCATGAATCAAATGAAATATTTGACACAGATAAAGAGCTCTACTTTACTTTAGATCAAATTTAAATGCTAATTGGGTTCATGAGTGGATTTTGGGCTATTAAGCCATATTGGGTGATTTAATGATTCTCGAAGTTAATAACTACCCAATTGCAAGGCGGAGATGAGCAGGAAATTTTAAGTTTGGCCATTTTCTTTTAAAAAATCAGGTAATAGTCTTCTAGTGGAAAAGCCAGGTCCTCCCTTATTTCTAATGCCATCTCAATGAATTGGCTTGATCCAATATGACATAGTCCTTAAAATATTGATTCCATTTAGTCTCACATTTATCTATAATTCTTCTTCTGTCCATCAAGTTCTCAATTTCTGGATAACCTCCCCACGAGTCCCTCCAGAATACTACTCTTTTCCCATTGGAAATGTTCTACAAGAGCTGATCAGTAATAATATATTAGTATTATGAGATCCAAGATTACTGAGAGGGGGGGAGGATGAATCAGTAATTTAACAATTCAAAATTTTGATTAACCATTCAACCACTTACATCAATAAACATTTACTGCATGTAAAACTAAACAATAAGAATAAGCATCCACAATTATGCAACATAATGAAACCAAAGTTTTTCTCGAGCAAACCCAACTGGAGAAAACCTTGTGTGGGGATGTCACCCACTATAATCTGCACTCTTCTAAAGTACGTCTGGTTAAGAATTTGCCTTGTTAAAAGCTTACAAATGCCTAGTTAAGAGCAAGACCTTGTTAGGAGATTTATCCTATTAGAAGTAACTCGATTAAAGGATTTCAAATCCTAATTAAAGAGTCACCTAGTTAAAGGATTTACAATTCAGATCTGTTAGGATCTACTTGGTTAAGGGATTTAGCTTGATGAATTAGCTGTTAGGAATCAACAAGTAAATGATCTAGGAAAGTAGCACTCTCTGCTAATATAAATCCAGTTCAAGCTCAATCTTCTTCTCTACATAAATCAGACATATACCATAGACACTCAACTTTATCTTTGCATTAGTTATGCCAACAATGTCCCCCTTCAGCATTAATTACAACACCAACAATATCAAGCAAACTAAATATAAAAAAATGTTCTCCCTTAGCTGATTCTTCTGACTTGCTCTTATCGTACTCTTCTCCTCCTTTGACAACAATTCCAAAGGCCCAATACATCATTTGTTGCAACCATCTTCATCTCTTTCTGACTGCTTCCCCTAAGGAGTAGTCCCCTGAACATCAATCCACAGTGAAAGATATGACAATAAATTCATTGGATTGATGCACCTACAACATCTTAGTTTTGTTCAGGTAGGTGCATAAC
Organism: Thuja plicata; assembly: GCA_018584345.1. NCBI lineage: Eukaryota > Viridiplantae > Streptophyta > Pinopsida > Cupressales > Cupressaceae > Thuja > Thuja plicata. The sequence continues at coordinate 477,683 of MU227750.1, forward strand.
CCCTAGCTTACCTCTAAGGTAGTCAAAAGTATCCTTAGGTAGTGGCTTTGTGAAGACATTTGCTATCTGCTCCTTTGTTGGTACATATTCCAACTTCACCTCTTTCTCCTACACTTTCTCTCTCAGAAAGTGATACTTAATTGCAATGTTCTTAGTATTGGAATGCATCACAAGATTCTTGGAAATATTTATTGCACTTGTATTATCACAAAAGATAGTTACCGGTTCAATCATGTTTTCTTTGATACCTTCAAGAATCTACTTCATCCATGCAATTTGTGTACAGTTTATAGTTGTTGCTACATATTCTACTTCTGTTGTGGATTGTGAGATACAACTTTGCTTCTTGCTTGTCCAAGATACAAGCCTATCACCTAGAAAGAATGCACCACCACTTGTACTCATCAACATTTCCTACTCAATCAACATCAGTAAACACACTTAAAGAGAAATCACCATCATGAGTATACCACAGATCATAGTCAACTGTTCCTTTTAAATACTTGAATATCCTCTTGACAAAAACCATATGAGATTCCTTAGGATTTGATTGAAATCTAGCCGCTATACCAACTGCTTGAGAAATATCTGGTCTACTATGGACAACATAATGTAGCTTACCGATCATAGATATGTACAAAGTAGCATCTACTGGCATCATATTCATCATCCTTAGACAATTTACAACCTGTTACTATAGGGGTTCCAACTAGTTTGAAGTCATCCATACCAAAATTCTTGAGCACTTCTTTCACATATTTTGATTGACTGATATATATACTATTCTTTAGTTGTGAAACTTGCAATCCAATAAAGAATTTGATCTACCCAATCATTGACATTTCAAACTCCTTCTTCATCTCTTCAGAAAATGTCAAACTCATCTCATCATTTCCTCCAAAGATTATATCATCAACAAATACTTCAACTAACAACAACTTATCTCCTTCAACTTTTAAGTAGACATTACTATCATCACTTGTTGTATTAAAAGAAATATAAATAAGATAGGAATGTAACCTTTCATACCATCCCCTTGGAGCTTGTTTCAGTCCATATAGTAACTTTTGTAGCTTGAATACCATGTCTTTGTCCTTTGTCAATGCAAAACCATTTGGTTTTTCTATATAGACCTCTTCTTCAAGAGTTCCATTCAAGAAAGCTGACTTGACATCCATTTGAAAAACTTTGAACTTCTTATAAGCAACATAAGAAAGTAGAATTCTTACCCATTCCAGTCTTTCTACTGGAGCAAAAGTCTCTCCATACTCTATTCCTTCTTCATGTGCATAGCCCTTACATACAAGCCTTGCCTTGCTTCTAATCACATCTCCATCTTCATTCAATTTGTTCCTAAAAATCCATTTGGTACCAATCATATTTTTATCTTTAGGTCTAGGAACAAGTGCCCATGTATCATTCTTTTCAATTTGTTCAAGTTCTTCTTCCATGGATTTTAACCAATCTTCATTCTTTATTGCTTCCTTCATTGTCTTAGGCTCATTACTTGGAAATAAAATAAGTATTGTCTCTGATCTTTCTTCTTGTTAGAACACCTGCATTCTTATCACCTATAATCTGATTAGCAAAGTGATTCATCTTCACATACCTAGATATCACCGGTTCAGGTCTAGGAGCTTCTTCATCTGTTGGTTGAATCACTTCTCCCACATTTTTTTTATCTGTTGGTTCATGCACTTCTAGTTCAATACACACAATCTCTCGATCATCCTCTATCACTTTCTTGCTTGAATCACCAGATGTCTCATTGTAACCTTTACATTTTCACTCTTAATTATTTTGTCATTTCTTTTATTGAAACACTTATATGCTTTTCTTTTAGTAGAATAATCCAAGAGGATATCTTCATCACTTTTTAGATCAAACTTTCCTGTGTAATCATCCCTCTTAATGTAACATCTACTGCCAAATACTTTGACATATTTAACATAAGTTGAGTGACCATACCATAGCTCATAAGGTATCTTAAATATATTCCTTTCTTTACTTGTACCTGGTTCAGTGTGTAAACAACAATACCAATTGCTTCTTCCCAATACATCTTCGGTACATCATCTTGAATCAACATAGTCCTTACAACATTCACTATATTTCTATTCTTTCTCTCTGCAACATCATTTTTTTTTTGGAGTCCTTGGTGCATACATTTGTCTCTTATTTCCATTATCTTCATAGTACTTAACAAATTCTGCAGAAGTAAACTCACCACCTCTATCAGATCTTAAACATTTCAAATCCTTACCTGATTCCAACCCAACCAGTGCCTTGAATGATTTGAATTTACGGAATGCATCAAACTTCTCCTTTAATAAAGTTACCCACAACATTCTAGAATAGTTATCGGTAAACAGTATGAATTTTTTTTCGCCTAGCTGACTCCTCTATCTCATAGGCCCAAAAAGATCAGTATGCACCAAATCAAGTATGCTTTCACATGAAAAAAGCCTTTCTTTTGAAAGTAGAACTAGTTAACTTACCCAACTGACAATCTTTACACATCATGTTGTATGGTTTGACTAATTGAGGCAATCCCCTAACTGCATCAGTCTTACTTTTATCAAACTATCAAAGTTTACATGGAAAAACCTTCTATGCCATAGCCAACTATCTTCAACCTTTGCAACCAAACAACTGTTCACAATATTATTTAGATGGAATAAATTCCCTCTAGTTTTCCTACCAGTAGAAATCTCATCACCAGAGGTTCCAATTATTCTGCATACACCTGCTTTGAATTCTAGTCTATAATCTTTATCATTTAGCTGACCCACACTTAATATATTATGTGTTAGACCATCCACATAATAAACGTCATCTGTATTACTCTTTCCATTCAAATAAATATTGCCTTTACATTTAACCAAAAAAGGTGTACAGTTACCAAACCTTACCACACCAGCATCAAACTCATCAAGTTTAATGAACTTAATCTTATCACCGATCATGTGATGTGAGCACCCACTTTCTATAATCCATTCATCATTTTGTATTAAGTGAGAGACCAATGCCTTTTCTCCTTCGATGGATCTTCTTTGAGTGCAACAAATACAAACTCCTCTTCCTCATTATCTCTCGATTCTTCATCGGTAACTCCATCCACTGCAAAAAAAAGAAGAAAGTTTCTTCTCTTTTCCCTTAAACTTTATGAACTTATCATTTTGTTCACCATTAAGACATCTAGCAGCAATAGGTCCAATCTTATTACATGAGAAACATTTAAGTGGAAGTTTACCTTTGTACCTACTAGTCCCTCTAGGAAATCTCTTTTCTAATAGAGCTTCAATCCCTCCTTGTCTCCTTTCTTCTTCCAAGATAGCTTCAAGTTCCCTAGAATAACTTGACATGTAATCAGAATCATGACTTGTTTCCTTACCCTTCCTTGTCGGTACATTAGACACTGATACCTTGAAAGATGCCTCAACTCTTGGAATACTGTTATCAAAGTTATTTAACTCAAATGCAGTAAGCTTACCGATTAGTCCATCTATAGGAACATTGTCAAATGTTCTCAGATCATTTATAGAAGACACTCTAATGGTACAAGAAGGCAATAAATTTATCAACATTTTACTTACCACGATATATTCTTCAATAGTTCCACCAGCACCTCTGATAACACCGACAACTTCTTTTATTCTTAGTCCATATTGTGCAATGTTCTCTCCTTCTACCATCTTCATATCATCATACTTTCCTCTAAGACTATCTTCCTTATCTTTTTGCACATGAATATAACCTCCATAGATTATTATTAAATTTTCTCAAACATCATAGGCAGTATCAAGTCCATGAACATCAACATATTCAATATCATATAAGGTACTTACAATAGCTTCATGTGCTTGAGTATTCTCCTATTGTTCCTTCAGTTCCTTTGTAGTGAGAGCTCCAAAAGGGGTGATATATCCATTTGTGACATGCATTCAACACTCATATCCCATACCTTTTAGATATATCATCATTTTTTCACTCCATACTAGGTAGTTGTCCTTAGAGAACTTGGGAGGCTACTTCCTCATCATTGGACCTTTTCCTCAAGTTGTTAGGCTTACCACAAAGAGGACCAAAGATCTGATACCAATTGTTAGTATTATGAGATCCAAGATTACTAAGAGGGGAGGGGGGGGAGTTAAATCAGTAATCTATCAGTTCAAACTTTTCATTAACTATTCAACCACTTGCATCAATAACCATTCATTGCATGAAAAACTAAACAATAAGAATAAGCATCCACAATGATGCAACACAATGAAACCAATGTTTTTCTCATGGAAACCCAAGTGGGAAAAACCACATGTGGGGATGGAACCCACTAAAATCTGCACCCTTTCGAAGTACGCCTGGTTAAGAGCTTAGCTCTGTTAAAAGCTTACAAATGCCCGGTTAAGAGAAATACCCTTTTAGGAGTCACTTGGTGAAGGGATTTACCTCTAGCCCTATTAGGAGCTTTATCCTGTTAGGAGTAACCTTGTTAAAGGATTTCAAACCCTAATTAAAGATTCACCTGGTTAAAGGATTTACAATTTAGACCTGTTAGGATCTACCTGGTTAAGGGATTTAGCTCGATGAAGCTGCTAGGAATCAACAAGTAAATGATCTGAGAAAGTAGCAATCTCTACTAATATAGATTTAGTTCAAGCTCAATCTTATTCTTTACATACAAACAATCTTATCTCTTCTCTCCTCTCGATCACACCTTTGCATCCATGATCTATACTTATGCTTTCATCATTTTACATATTTATATATTAAAAGTTCATTAGGGAAATTAACTGCCTTACAAAATTTTTTACAATCTTTCTCACTCAATGGAAAAACCCTAAAAAGTGTTAACAATCTATATCACTTTCTAATAAACTTAGGTCGGCCTTCAAGTCTATTGCACATCGATTTGACAAAGAAAAGTCAAACCACAACACATTCTTCAATGTTATTGCACAACCTCCAAGAAATCTGATCACAATGATCATGAAAATGCCAACTCATCAATCTTCCTCAATCTTCAACATCACCACGATCCATGGAATGTATAATCGCTTACTCCAACACGATACATAATCACCAGTCAAGGATCTAATTGACTTTTCTAAGAACTCCTTTTACTCTTTGCTGACAAACCTTCTGCCATTTTAAACTTTGTCTTTCGATAATCAAATCATGATGTGGTCGCAATAGAAACCTCATAACATAGTCTAGATAAACATATCATGACCACAACACTTGAATCCAAACCTAGTAGATCCTAGCTTCTTCCTGTCTTCATCCCATTCTTCCTGTTGACCTGTAAGCCTTCAATCAAACATAAGTCACACCAAACATAAGATCAACTTGTGCGGTTATAGATATAGAATCTAGAGACATCAATTAGTCTTCCTTTATGATCACACACACCAACTCTTACCACAACTCTGAATTCAACCTCTTGAACATATACCAGTATAAAAAACACACTGTCAAGAAACAAACACTAAGTTGACATCAACGACAACATCATAACTGATCAACGTATCATTAGATTTGCATCAAACATATACCATAGATACTCAACTTTACCTCTGCTTCATTTATGCCAACATAATATTCTTTCAAGATAAAATAAAGTTCCATATGCGAGATCCCATAGGAAATCTTGTGAGCCTAAAACTTTCTGAATTCTTTGCCTCTGAGAAGTATTTGCCTTTGATAATCGTGACCCATTTCAAATTCGGTTCTTTGAAAACCTTGCAAAATAATTTGGTTCCTAAATCTTTATTTTTCCATAACTAATTTTTAACTTCCACTCCTCCAACATCTATAGGTTTGAAGATTTTGTTCCATGCTATTAAAATATATTTCTTTTTTAGTATCATTCCCCTGTCAAAAGAAGGTTCTCATTTTCTTGATCATCTTACCATAAGCTTTTGTTGATAAGGAGAGACATGACATTAGATATATATAGGAATTATGGATAATGTTGCTTTTAACATTGTTATTGTACCTTCCCAAGATAACCACCTTGATGTTCATGCATCCAATCTCGTATCCATCTTTTCTCCCATTCCATACCATATCTTTGTGTATCTTAATGATTTATTTAACGAGATATCCAAATAAGAGCACAATAACTTTCCCTCTTTAAATCCCAAAATGTCTAAGATTTTATTTTGGGTTCTAACTTTAATAAAGAAGAAGAATACATTTGATTTCTCCTTATTAATATTTTTCCTTGAAGCCCTAGAATAGATTTTTAAAGTCTTCTTAACAAATCTGGCTTCCTCTCTTTCTCCCTTTCCAAATTCCCTTGATAATGCCATTATTTTGATCTTTTTGCAGAGATCTACCTAAAGCTTCTACCATAATTATAAATAAGAAAGGGGAAAGGGGACCCCTTTGGCGAATGCCTCTTGAGTAGTCAAGAAAACCTTGTGGAGATCCATTGACGAGTACTGAAAATTTAGGACTAGATATACAATAGAAAATGAGATTTATCCATGCTCTTCTAAAACCAAATGACTCCATATACTTAGATAGAAATATCCAATTAACTTTATCATAAGACTTTTTGATATTCAATTTCATGATCATGTTGTGTTCCTTTGTCTTTTGAATTGGATGGATGACCTCCTATACTATAATTAGCCCATCAAAAATTGATCTGCATGGGATGAATCGTGTTTGCTCCTTAGATATAATAAATGGTAAGACAACCTTAACTCTATTAGCTAGTACCTTGGCTAAAACCTTATAACTTATGTTGAATAACGAGATAGGCCTAAACTTATCTAGCAATGTCGCTTTTTAAAGGAATTAGTGCAATAAAAGTGTTGTTAATTTCCCTTAGAATTCGTCCCCATTCCTAGCTACCTTTAGTACTTCTATTAAATTTGACCCCATTTTATGGCAACACTTTTGAAAGAAGGTGGTAGGAAAACCATCAGGCCTTGGTGACTTATCAAAATAAGCTGGAAAAAATCCTTCATAATTTCTTGTATATCCATCTTGTAATTAAAAACCCTATTTTGGGTTTTTGTGATAATATTTGATATTCCTTCTAGTATTAATTTATGAACTTCAAGATCTAAACCTTCTACATTATTAAGGATGTCATTAAAGAATTGAACTTCTTTTTAACTTATTTCTTCAGGATCCTCTATTGTGATGTTGTTTTCCTCTCTTAATTTTTGAATTGTACTAACGTCTCTTCTTTTCTCTATGTTGTTGTGAAATAATTTAGCGTTCATGTCTCCTTCCTTTAACATAAACCTCTCTTGACTTTTGCCTCTAATATATTTCTTCTTTCTCTAGAATTTGATGAAGGGCACTCCCCTTATTCAACCAAATACACTCAACACAACAAGGAAATAAATAGAAATTTGCAAGAAAATAATGATGGAAAGAATAGAATACTTGCTTTCTATTATCTTCAGTAAAATAAAATTACAATATTTAGAAAAATAACATATTAAAACCACATGGGCATTTTCATTACAATAATCTGCAAGACAGGGCTACGATCTTTATTTCTGGAACTGAGCCCTAAAGTCCCCGTACAACCCTATATATGTAGCATAATTAACCACCTTAGAATATTATTGAAAGTGAAATTTCCCCATTTTGGCGTCTAGCAGTTCGGTTTCCTAGCTAAGTGATTTTGCTCTCTTTCTTTTGTATTGAAATTGGAGTCCCGATGGCACAACTTTCAAAACCATAACTTGTGAACTGTTGAGTTGATTGGATATTATAACCCTATTTCAGAAACCTCTTTAAGCGCTCTATATCCCTAGAATATAAAAATTGTATCTGATCAAAGTTTGACCTCTTTTTAGAGCCTCTAAAGCCTTCAAAATTAAGTTCAAAGTTTTTTTTACCACCCCGCCAAAATAGAAAATTCAATTTCTTCAAAACCAGACTTGATCTTGCCATGAAACTTTACCGGTAGGCATATATATCTAAAATGAACCTCCCGGGAAGTAAATGAAACAATCTGTACTCAAATGAACAACCTACTAGAAAAATAGTAAACTTTCCAAAAATAGTAACCTTGCCGAAATATAGCCCTTATTGAAAAACTAGACAATATTTTTGGGTGATGCAAGATTGCTCTTACACCCCGAATGCTCCTGCATCAGAATCTCCTCAAATTATTTTAAGAGTTCTTTTTCCTTAATAATCTGGTTGACATCCATACCATTTTGAATCATATCTTCATTGAGCTCTCTAATGTTGTTTTCAATTATTGTTTTGGACACAAAAATATTTTTGAATTGTTCTTTATTCTATTTAAGTAATTATTTTTGGTTAAAATTGAGCTTAATTACAAAGAAAAATAATTTTGAACCTTCAAACCGAGCTTATGTCCACCAATTTGATATAAGCCTCAGAAAATATTCATGCTTCAGCCACATGTTTTCAAATTTGAAAGGACAAGAGAAGGGTCTATAATCTTCCAAGATCTGAAGCGATATTAGAAAATGATCTGAACCATAGATTGGCACAATAGAGTATTTTAAGTTAAATGAGAATCACCCTAGATCACCTTTCAAGACAAACCTATGCAACTTTTCTACTATCTGACTAAATCCCAACCTTCTATTGTTCCATGTAAATACATCATTTTCCATTTCTATTTCTAGAAGGTTATTAAGAATGACCCAATTTCTAAAATCCACCTGCATTTTCATTTATTTTCAAATACCCCCTCCTAATTATAAATTTGATACTACTATTGTAGCATGAAATTATATGATCTTGCCAATTTTGATTCTCTCCCAATTTATGAAAATTTAATCTGCTTGAATTGCAAATAATTACAACCCCCAAACTTTCTTCTTCCTCCACTACTTTCCCTCCCCCAAAGCTAAATTTATATTTAAATATTAACCATTGTTTTGATTGTAATTTTGTCTCTTTTAATAAAAAAATCCACTTTTACTAAAAAAATTTATAGTATTTTATGATACGTTATTTGTTAGGGGCACTCATACCCCTAACATTCTACGATATAAGCTGCTGCAAAGGTAAAGTGATGTAGAGACATTCTTAACGTTAGCAGGTCTTCTCTCGATGCTAGAGGAAATGAGAATATAATGAACAAGGTACAACAAAGAGCTATGTATATTGCAAAATATGCTACCCTTCATAAATTGACATGTGTGACACTTGATAATCTCTATCGATCATGTGATGATGTAAAATTTTCCAGCTAGCTAAAGTCACAGATTTGGACAAACCTGCTAACTTTTTAAAGATTGGTGCAAATGGGGATTTATGTGCAGAAGTACAAGGATTTGAGATACCAATGCACTACTTTTCCAGGGTCGAGTCTGAGGAACCAAGAAAGAACCCTAGGAAACGACTACCAAGTGTTAAAAGGGAAGACTTTACCAAGATCATTGAGTTTGTAACTACTTCTGTGAATCACAATGCCTATGATCTTTCCTCATAGATTAGAGAAATATTCCCTCCAGTCAGACTACTTGAATCCATGACTATTGTGTTTCCTCGATATTGGAGTATTAACAATTCTAAATATTTTTGAACTAAGCTAACTTTGATAGATCATTTTTTCAAAACCAAAGAGTTCAATGGAGTAACTCTAAATGGAATTTTAGGTGAATCTCATTTGAGAGAGAAATCATGCCATTTTTAATAGACAATGAGGGAACAATATAATATTATGTGGAACCCCCATGAAGATGGACCAGTAACAAGGCTTTGGAAAAATCTAGCTCAGAGCGAAATGTTGATTGATTCAATATCAGAAATTTTAAAGCTTGTTGATTTATGTCTGACCATGATATTGGGGTCGGTGGAGGATGAGAGAGTTTTTAGTGCTTTAGGGTTCCTAAAGTCAAAGCTAAGAAACAAACTAGACAAGAATTTGCAAAATTGATTGAGGCGCTATACATCCAGGTATGACGTCAATAATTTTCCTTACGATAGGACACTAAAATTGTGGAGGAAGAAAGGTCAAAGAAGAGGGTTGAGAAACATTTCAAACCAAAGTGGGACTGCCAGAGACAATTATGTGAGTGACTCATGTACTGAAATGGTATTGGTAGCGTTGAACTTCAGTTAAGCGGAGATATGTAGAGTGAAGAAAACATAGAGAAGAACCAAGGAAGCTGTGAAGTTGATGGTGATGAAGCTAAGGATACCGATAATGAGATGATGTGGCAACTTGAACCATTGTCGAGGTAGCAGGTCCTAGGTATTTATTAAACTTATTGTTTTAGTCTACTTTCAGTGTCTGTATCTCATCATCAATCATATGTAATAGCATATTCCTATATAAAAAACATGAATGTGGTTGATAATGTCATCAATTCTACAATTAATATTGATTTTCATTTGCATTATTCAACTCATATGGTACAATTCTTGAATATTTTCATTATTTTTTTGAAAATATAAAAATTCATAGATATTTTCATTAATTTATTTACAAATAAGATACAATTCATTCATTAATAGTAGTAAGTAGTAAGTGCACAACTATGTGTGATTCTGTTTGAAAAATTCAATGACTCAATACCCATTTTTAATTTCATTATGCTTAGCAAATGACCCTGAATTCCCTTTTATAGAAACAAGGGAGAAATAATAGCTTCAGCTCAATTTGCCTCATGCGAAGTCTCAAAATCAAAATCAGTAAGACAAGTACAACCTCTCTACTATTGTACATTTCTACATTTGATAGGTCAGTTTAGTAATAAGCATCTACTACATTTTTCCTGTTCAAAAAACAAAGTTCAAACTTTAAACTCAATTCAAGCCATTATAAATAAAATATAGAGACGATTGAAAGTACTTTCACATACTATGATTGATGAGATGATTCTGCCATTTTGTTTAGCATGCTCCATTCTGCATCATTTGGAAGATCAATATTTGTCAAGTTATAGTAAAGGACCCGCAACCTCGTCAACCATCCATACTTGGAAGAGTGAATTGAAAGCAATGATTCATCTAATACTACATTCAAATTTGTCAATAGTTTGATGCAATTTGAAATGCCTTCATGAGTTGTGTTATGAGGAAGCTTGCCTAACTTAGACGTCATTGTGTCCTCCAAATTTTTTTGTACGCTTCTTTTCCAACGAATTTTGTTGATGAGTTACTAGGACCATGACCAGGATTCGGTAAACTAATACTTACCATTTTGGTTGTTTCTTTATTCAACTTGGCGAGCTTTCTCCCATATAAGGCAAAAATTTCCTCTCCCTCCCTTAGTTTCTAACATTTTTGAAAGAAATATGTTGTCTTTATTGTTGCACGATCGTGGTCATGAATTCCCTTGCTTTCCAAATTCTTGTCACTGGTTGTGTTGATTTTTTGCAAAATCTATTTTGCAGTATTCTCTCCTGACAAAGATTTTTTTTCTTCTCAACGTGCTCTTTGAGCTTCCCAAAAACATCTGTAAGACTTTCATTAAATTCAAACCAATCACACAATCTATCAATACCCGCCTTTATTTTCCCTCAAATGTCTTATTTTATTTGCTTGACTGTATTTTTTTACTTTGTCATTCAAGCTATTTTTGTAAGTTTTAATTGTATTATTTGCCTTTTGTAGCTCTTCTCTCAATTATGACAACTGGTGTTCACTATGTTTTCTTATTTCCTCTTCTTTCTCTTCCCACTATTTTTCTTTAACCCTCTCATTCTCCAATTCATTATTAAAATTATTGTTTACCTATGTCGTAGTCTCCACACTTTTGTATAAATGTAGTGAAGATGCTTTTTCATCCTCAAGTTTTTTATTGCTCTCTTCCAATTTTTCCCTCAGAATTTTTAGTTCTGCATCCATATGTTCTTGCTATGAAATTGCTTCTTTAGAGGAAGAATTTTTGATCCTTTTCTGTAATTATTTGCACATGTTATCTATTTCTTTCTCCTTTACCTTTTCATTTTCTAGGTCTTCCCATAACTTTTCTATTTTGTCCACAAGATTTCCTTTCTCTCTCTCCAACTTCATCACTGAACTGTAGACCACTTGGTTAGTCATATTAGACACATTTATCTTGTCCACATTTTTAATTTTGGATAAATCCATTTGGAGGGTGGTAACTTGAAATTCAGATGGATCTAACTGACTCTCTAGTGGATTATTATCTCTAGCTGGGGGCATAACAACAATGAACTCCATCATTTCTTTGTTTGGGTCATATGTGGGAGATAACCTATTCGATGCAGGTTCTGCATCACAAGCTGCAACAACTGCAACCTTTTTCAATGTCTTAGTATTTTGTCTATTCCTATTTTTTGTTTTTCAAAGTTAGTTGCAAAATCATTGTAATGAAAAATCAGGGTTTTCTGACACAATTGAATGTTTGAAAGGTGAAATAGCAGTAGAACTTGCAGTGATGTACGAGCGTCCACCTATGCCTATGGTTGAAATAGAACCATGAGGATTAGAAACACCCTAACCCATTACAAGTGGAGTTCTTGGACGGTTCTAAGGATTTTGTCCTAAAGGTGTGGCAATCGTTAGACTCACAGGCACCATTGGCATTGTTGTCATAACCTTTTCCTTCTTTACACTGCCTTGATCTCTGGGATCCACTATTTTCATCTCCAATTGTAATGTCCTTTTCGAACCATTAGTACTACCCATGCCATCCCCACTAGTGGCAGTGACACTTGATTCAAATTTAATCTTAGTGCTTGGAAAGGGTGGAACTGGATTTGAAGCTAGAATAAATGAAGGTGCAAGGGTATGAGATTGAGTAGTACTTGATGATTCAACTCCAATAACTGGTGTCTCACCATGTTTTAGTGGAATTGGTGTGACAGTTGGAAACCAAAGCCCTTTTCTTGTGGAACCCAAACCCCCCAACCTGGAAAACCCATTTTTCCTATAATCTCTGCCCCTTTGGTATAATTTTCTTTTGTGGACACATTGACTCCACTAATAATTGAATATACATCAGTGGATGTGGGATTCTCAGAAGCCTGCTCATAATAATTATCTTCACGATCATCATTGTTGTGATATGCTTCAGCTAGATGATCCTTATTCCACAAATCGCTAAATGTTTGATCCTCTTCCACTTCATAAAGATCTACAGAGGTCTTTGGCTCTCCGAGATTCTTCCTCATTTCCCAAAAATCATAAAATTTGGTTTGAGTCCAATTACCATCTTTACAGTGATCCACTACGTGTTTTGGAATAGTTTTTCTAGATGGTTGAGTAACTTTCTGGTAGAAATTGTGGGATGTCCTAGGCTGCACTTTTCCTTTCTTTTTATGCAATGCCATAATTTGTGATGATAATTCTTGTATTGAAATATTATTTTTAGCGACGTATTTCTCCATCTCTCTTTTGACCTCATCCCAGGACTCCATGTTTTTAAATTTTTCTATCAATGACATACTCTCATGTTGACATTTTCTTGTGGAGTCCCCATTCTCTCTAAAATTTGTTCCAATTATGTTGAGTGGATCATACTGCCAGTGTTGTCAACATCAAAGAAAAAAATTGTTAAAATTTTTTGTGCCACTTTGAATCCTCTTCTCTCAAATGTGATCCCTCCAAATGAGAAAGGAAAGGAAGGAAATATCATTTTCTTTTCCTAACCATTAAAGAGTACATTTGTACTCTCCATCTGCCATACATATTCCAATGCAAATACTCTGTCTATAAAATGTATTGAAAGTTTGTAGGGTTTTACCAATGAACTGTAAAACCTTAACACAATGTAGTCTTCCATGAAGTACCAGTCAACCAATTGTATTTGAATTCTAAGTTGAATGTAATCTCTACAAGACAAAGTAAATCTAGGCATTGGAGTGCCTATAATTTTATGATACATTGGTGCCAAAAAGAAGTCTACAAAATGGTTGTATTTCCTTCTATTATCACTCATCCTTATCTTAGACATCCATTCATATATTGGATTATGGACCTGACTTTGAAGCTTGTTTGTCTGAAATATTGCATGATGCTTTGCTAAAAGAAGATAGCACAAGCAGGTTGTGTATCTAAATGTCTTCTGTGAATCTCTTTTAATCATTAGTAATATTTCTTGAATGCAATGAATAATGTTCTCAATAAAACTATATCTTACTGGTTCTGATTCACAATGATACGAAAAATCATTTCAAGAATATTGGCGCCCACTTCTTTGTTACTTTCCAATCCCAAACAAAATGCTAGAAAGGAAATACTATCCTGAATCCATTCCACAAAAATATCATAATCATAAGGAGGCTTATGATTTGGATCTAGACTACAACTGCTTGTTATTCCTTTGATATATGAATCTTTCTATATTGCATCTATTTTTTCATAATTCTCTATCAACATTCCCAGGTCAATGTGCATGTTTGAGTTTTTTGCATCAAACCCTAGGTCCAATAGACTAGCAAATTCACTCTCGGTTATCAAAATTTTTTCCTCCCGAGTATTTTTATTGACAATTTCTTTTCTATTTCAATTATAATTTTCGGCGCAGACCATGATAATTTTTGGAGAAGGGAATACTTGAGGTAGCGCTATGCATGATAACCCAACAATCCAAGGTGCAATTTTATTTGTCGTTACCTTTACCATGTTGTTAAATGGAGAATATTTTGTATCCTTCTTTGGATCTTTCCACTTATTTTCAAGTTCAAATCTAATTTCCATGATTCCCTTATTTCCATGGATAACAGGATCATAAATATCATGGAATTTATCAGTGAAACCTAGTGTTTTAACCAATTTGTGGAAGTCTATTACCTCTATCTCCTATCTTTTCCTTTTAATTGTAATCATGGCATTTATTTTTCCCATTTTGTTATTACTATTTACTCCTAGGAAAATTCAAATAATGGACAGTTAGGTTACTCACCATCATATCATGAAAATAATACTCAGTGGACTAACAAGAAACCATATGAAAATCATCCAAAAGATATTTTTAGTCCGAGTTACCATATCATAGCAGGATGTCAATATGTTCAATATGCCCCTAATCAATATGTCCCTGCACAAGCTTATGAGCTTGATACCCAATGGGAAGCATCATGGGAATGAAAGAAACAACAAGATAATCTAGGGAAGCAAGCTCATCATGCTTACCACCCACCCACCCCTAACCAACTTCCTGATCAATCTTAGAAACTCCAACTGCAGCAAGAATCTAAAAAAATTAGGAAGGATCAAGAACATCTGCAAATTTTACTTTAGGATTTTTCCAAGCATATTTATGATTTCAAAAGAGAGCATGAGATCCAATTATACTTAGAAGAACACTCTCACCAAGCTTATCTTCATGAGAAGAGGATGGAAGCTCAAAGGTATGAGCATGAGTTATTTTCCAAACAAGTGGCAGAGACTCTAGGAGATGAGAAGCAAAGGAACCAATGGGAAGAGGAGCTTGATCGCCAAATTTTTGTTAAGGAAGAAAAGCTAAGATTACAAATTGTTGAACAAAAGTCTCTTGAATGTAAGGTTCCAAGCTTCATGACTTTCGGGCAAGGTGAGTCTCCTAAATCTCATTAGTTTAAAATTGCAAGTTGGAGTACTCCCATGTTCCAAGAGCTTGCAAATTAAGAATCTATTGAGCTTTCATTTCTAAGTTTTAGTGACATCTTTCTAGCACATGAACCTGTTATAGAACAATTGCAGCCTTGTTGTGATCAACAAAAACCTGAGAATTATATTGAGACAGAGATGGTTTCTAGTGAGAAACAAAAAAATGATAGGGTCTTCAATTTTCCAAGCTTCAAAAAGGGTCTGCCCCCTCATACTACCTCTAAACACTCTAGATTTGAAATCCCAAGTTTCAAGCATCATTACACTTTGCAAAATACTATATCTATGGAAATTTAGCCAACCACTCTACAAGATCAGCCTAAAATTTGTATATCCCAAGAGACCCTTCAAGTTTCTCAAGATACCAAGCTACCGTGGCAATCTTCATGGCTTAGCATTCAGGCTTTTAGATGCTAAGTCTTTTGAAGGCTACTAGTGAAATATTAGAGCAAAGACTTGTGATGGATGAGCTTTTTACCTTCTTTAAAACATGACCGTCGATGCATCTTAAGTTACCTGCAAGCCCAAGATCTCAGATCGCAACGTGGCATACAAACGTGATGCCTCAAACACTAATTTCCAATCATCTTCACTTAAAGGAAAAGCGCAAATCATAGGATGAAGATCAACTAAAATGTAGATTAACCCTTTACCTATCTCGGAAACCGTAGGCCCCACTTAACTAGGAAGGACACTTGGCATGCAGGCATAATGCCTTGATCATTAAATTTCCTTCATCTTGGCCATCGAGGGAAAGTGCTGACTGCACGATGCATTGAAACTTAATTGCAGATTAACTAGCCGCAGACCTCGAAGAAAGGTGACCCCACTATCCATGTGGCACGATGCTGTGATGTCTTGAAGAATCTTTAAAGTTTGATCAGGTGATAAATGCTTTGTGATGATTGTCTGATTGATTCCTCCTTGTAAGCTGACATCACACTCCACTAAGAGGCTAGAGCATCGTGAACACGTGTTGACACAATGCATTGCCTCAATGAATCTCCAAGTTTGATCTCAACAATTAAGGCATCGCGACAACCGTCAAATGAAAATGAGAATCTACCACCTGGGATAAATAAACCTTTTTGGGACTTAGGAAAAAATAAAACCCGTTAGGAAAAAGAACTTGTCCTCGCCGACGGATAAATTAAAGGACGTGAAGAAAAAGGAACTTCAGTGGTTTAAAAAGGTAACGTCATTTTAAAACAACCACTAAAGGCCTAAGGGTTTAAGGATTTTATCATAGAGATTAAATTAGGGTTTTCCAATCAGACCTAAGAACTTTGCAGAAATAGGGCGGAAAACTTCAGAACCAGGTGCAGATTTCATACAAGTTGGGCTCAACCCTTGTGGGAGCCACATTTACTCCACTTGTGAACCAAAAATTCATAGGATAGGAGATTTTGGGAAACATTTTTGGTGGTTTCTGATGAATGTTTGCCTGCTAGACATATGAGAACCAGTAGGTTTTAACTTTCCATTGGGCATTGAGTCACAAAAAACAAAAAGCTGAGGAACTGTAGAAGTAGGGGGACTGAAAGGAGAGGAGAAAAAGAAAAACATGAAACTAATAAACCAAAACAAGGAAACAAGACCTATATACAACAACTAACTCACTGTGCAACAACACTTAGAGGAAAATAGGAAAACTAAACCTATTCTAAACTAATAAGTACAGAAAATGGTAAAACTAAACCATTCACTCGATAGTTAAAATAGCTACCTTTCCTCCTTAGGATAGCTTGCATTATAAGCATGAGGATAGCTAATGAGACATGAGGCACATAAAAAAAGGTCATAAAAGATAGAACTACCTCCTGAAAAATGTGATCAAACAAACTAACCTCAAATAGATCATATGAGGAAGTTTCATTAGACTCCCTTTGTGCTAATTATCTGATGGGGAAACCTCTTGAAAGTCTGAATTTGGAACTCTCTTTATTGGTTTCCTGCTTATGAACTGTCTCTTCAACCTTAGTTGGTTGCTTAGAAATATTTGCTAAATGTAATCGAACTAGAAACAGGGTAGCTTCCTTCACTTGACTATGCTTCTCATAACCTTCTGCCTTAAGAAACAATGGTTCCTCACTAACCTTTTCACAAAAAAACCTCTATGATATTGAAAAAATAAATTACTTCAAGGTCTTTTTCAACTTCCACATATTGTAAATTTTCCTCTTTAGTCGCAAGTTCATGAACCGGTTCATCATCATAATGAGTCACAACGTCCAGTTGCTGTAAAGTTGCAGATGTGGTGATGACCATATTTTCTTCCTCTTTCTCAACAAAACAAGAAAGCTCATCAAACAAAAACATAGCATCTTCCTCTTCATCACTTCCTTTCTAATTGTGACCTTTCTATTCTAATTGACCTTCAGCCATAGGGAATGACATGTCTTCCTCACTTTCAACAAAAAAGGGAAGCTCATTGAACAAATCAACCATGAGTTTAGGTTGAGCATCATTTCATTTTCTATGCCTTGGTGTCCCAACTTGCCACAGTCATGACTCAACACTAACACTTCTGATTTTCCATTTTATTCATCACATGAAAGTTTTAAACCTGGGCCATCGATGAGGTATTTCGGCGTCACCTGTGAATGTTTTTATTTAAATTCAAATATTTAAATCCTTTTCTTCGAGTTTTCATGGAGGTGGTGACGTTTCCAAGTTGCAGAGAAGGTAGATGGATCAACTTGATCTGTCTGGTCAAATTTATGATGTTGGGAGGCATCTCCAAGGAATATTTGATTGTCTGAGATATTTTCTAAGGTACATTAACGTGCAGAGGTGACCGTTTTAGGGTTTCAATTTGTTTTCAAAAAGATATCTTTTGTAACCCTAATCTGATCTGTATTGATTGTAGTTTGAATCTTGATCCTTGGTGGTTGAGGAGGTTGTATATAAGTTATTTTTTGCGCTTTTGTAAATAGGTTTGGAATGTGTAAAATTTTTCTGTGACATTTTTTTTGTCCTCAAATTTTTCATATGTCTATAATTCTTAGTTTTTCAAGCTTATGTAAGACTTTCTGTGGCATTTTTCCTGCCCTCGGGTTTTCATATGTTTGAGATTCTCTCTGAAGCATAATACAGTGACTAAGTGTTGAATAAATTGCTGGGTTATGTTAAGTTATCTTTCTTTTTAGCATCTCTGTGTACTATTGTGAATGATTGATTTAGATAATCTTGTGAATTTTGTTCATTCCTTGATATCTTGTCTCATTTCTATACCTATTTGCTGGAGTGGATTTTTTTTGCAGGTCATAGTTTATGTCTATCTCCTTGAAGCTATTTCTGTGAAATATTTTCTTTCCTTGAATAGTTCCATCTCAGACCTCTCTATGAAACACTTTTTACAAGCCTATTCAGAAAGTTTTACTTTTTCTAATTCAGGGATTTCATGATAAGTCTTAGTCATTGCGTTATGATTCATGTCATTTTCGGTGTATCACCTTATAGATTAAGTTATTGCTTTCAGACTTTCAATTCTCCTTCTATCCCTTTTCCTCCCAAGTTTACTTTCAATTTTCAAATAGAAAAATAGGTTATTATCAAGAGGAACTGACCTAGAATCTTGAGGTCTCACTTCAGTTAGCAAAGGTCCCACAACCTGGAAGTGATTCTCATGTCATACAAGATCACTAGATTCTTGAGTTTAGTAGGGTGCAAATTTGGTGTATAACAAAAACATCTACAACTATCACATCTCTACTTGTAGAGGAAATTGATAGAAAGGACAAGAGATTTGGAAACTATGATGAAGCAAAATCAAAGATAACTACAGAGTTGAAAGTTGAAACAATGAAGAGGAAGAGAAATAAAATTGTGAAGAATCTTGAGAAGATGCTAGGAGAAGAAGAATAAGAAGAAGATACACCAGTACAGACACAATAGGTCAAGGAGAGGACCAATCTAGTGATTCTGAGGAAAGTTATAATGATGTGGAAGTGGACAAAAAGGGCAAGAAAGTGATGGTTACCTAGCCAACCGAGAAGAGGAGTTCACAATAGAAATCTAATCCTCCTTCCACGTCTCGACCGAGAACCAGGGCATCAACAACTACTATATCTGTCAAGCCACCAAAGAAGAATTTGGTAAATGATACTGAAGGGGTAAGCTCAGGGAAGAGAAAAACAAGTTTAAATTGAACCTGAGCCGAGCCACCCTAAGCGGAAGCCGAGAAGAAAATATATTATGTGAAAAGATGAAGAAGATGAAGAATTGAAAGAAATTGAGGATATCAGCAAGTTCAAAGTTGCAACACATAAACACCCTTCTAATGTTGATGAAATCTGTCACAACATCCAGAATTCAGTAGGTTTGTCAGGTTTTAAGATTATTAAGTTTGAGAAATTAAGCAAAATTGATAAGGCTAAGATAGAAGAAGCTATGATGGACATGTTAGTATCATATAAGATGACACTTTTGGAGATTGGGAACCTAGTCCTTGATGAAATAGAAAACAAAATTGATGAGAGATGGTAGCATGTCATTATGACTGAAAGGAAGATCCGAGAAGGAGAATTAGCTCAAATTATGCTTGAGTTAACTAAGAAGCAGAAAGAAAAATTTATGGATCAATATAGGAACAAATTAATTCCTAAATTGAGAGCCTATTCTATACTAAATAATGGTGTAGAAGGTGTTGTGCAAAAAATCCAAAGGATATGGAAGATTATCTTTGGATTAATAATTGACAAGAATAAAGATGAAGGCACATCTAAACAAATTAAGCTTGACAACAAAGAAGACATTGATGAGCCAGATATTACTAAGGATAAGACACATGATGATATTGAAGATGAAATGATTGACTTGCTGAGGATGAGTTGAAGGAATATGTTGAAGATGAGGAGAAAGATAAGGTTGAGGAAGAACAAATTGAGGACTTAACAGTTGATGAGGTAACACAAGGTTTGAATGCTGAGGAACATGGTAAAGAGGCACTCATAATTCCAGATTCACCTACCGAGGCCAAACTTGAAGACAATGCATAGGGAGACAAAAGAAAATACGAACAAGTAGATAAGTCTGCATTAGACATCTCCAAATCACATGAAGAAGTCACAGAGGTGACCAAGACTCTTGAGACCGAGGAGAAACAGGAAACTAAGGAGGAAGAGGTCATTCAAGCATTGGTACAATTACCTAATGTTACTCCTCTAGTATTTACTGAAGTTAAGAGTGTTGATACATCTGTCGAGAAGAAACTTAATACTCAGAAGGAGATAGTATCAATCAGTGGTGATACTAGTATTTTAAAAGCTGAACACGAATCGAGTAGTAGCTCACCAGAGCCAATGAAAAATAAATCACATAAGAAGAAGGATATGAGCTCTGAAGTTACACTTGATGAAGTTATAGTCATTCCAAAATGGGATATTGATAACTTATCTTACAAGAAGATGCTAATATTGTGGTAAATATTGAACAGGAAGAGGAATCAAGAAGAATTGAAACGAGAACATCAACAAAAGTAGGCATTACATGAAATTAAAGAAATCTTTGTTGATGCATTTGAATTTTAAGACCTAAATGAGCATGCACCTATCATGAAACTATTCGTTCATATTGTTCAGAAGGTGAACACTCATGACATAGATGCAAGTGAGAAACTCCTGCAATGATCCAAGAGAAAATTTGAGACCAAGGTACTTGAGAAAGTTGTAGCAAAGCTTACTGAGAAGCAGGTTACACTTTTTGATCTAGTAAACAAATTAGAAGAAGTGATAGAGAATTTTCTCTCTTTGTACAAACAACTATGTGATACTGAATTATTTACAAAGGAGAACCAATAGATTATTTAGTGGCTACAAATAGATTTAAAGTCAATAGGAAAGTCACTGAGCATAGATGCAAGTTCAAGCCCTTTTCATTTTAGCAGGTTGACAAATGACCAAGGGAGACTAGCCAAGATCATGTCTAATGATGGCATAATAAGGGCAAAATTGATTTCAATTCAAACAATATTGATACCTCATTTGGAGGTTATGCAGAAAGAGGTGAAAGTAGCAAAGGAACTAGCATAGAAAGATCCACCTCTGAACATTGCAGAGAGTCTGATTGATCTAGCTGCCGAGCTTGAAATCAAATTTCAATTTTTGAAATTTGTAAGGACAAGTTGGGATAATGCATTAGCAATGATACTACAGATCCATAAACCATTTTTGGATAAGTATGGGTTGACCCCAATGACCCTAGCAGATCAAAGTAACAAGAGTGAAAAAAACAAGGGGGAAATCTCATAAGATTCAATAGGGGGAAATGTAAGTATGTTGTATATGTATTGAAGTATTTATGGAGAAAGACTGAGTCAAAATCCTAGGGGGAGTTCTGAATTCTAAGTCGATTTGAGTACTATATTTTTTTGTAAAGGACTGAAGAGTCATGACAAAGTGTTTTTTCCACTAATGAAAAAGGGGGAGATTGTTCATCTCTAAGTTTTGTTGTCTATTAGTGTCCCACACTTAGTCATAATCAAGGCAAGTTGGTCGGTCATCACTGTGACCGAGCCATCCCACTAAGGCCGAGACTGAGCAGTAGTTACTACTGAGCGATTCAGAGGGTGTCTAGTACTCAATGGATGTTGAGCAGAATGATTGTTGAGTTACATAGAAGAGTTAGTGTTGAGCTACAACATATAGTTATGCCGAGCGAAACAATATTGACCGAGCACCACTGTTTGGGTATGCCGAGTAAGACATGTTTGTATATGTGTTTGGAATGACACAAACACCAAGGTAAAACATTTTGTCCAACTTCTACGAAGAATTTAATGACCATGCACATAGATTTAATGCATTAATTATAGGTTATTTTTATGATCATGGATCCCTATGCAAGCCATGAAACCAATCAAAATTAGGGATTCCTAAGAGGAAAAATATGATGGATCTAGATCGTTGATCTTGATCTAGATAATCTATATATGAGATGCCTAAAACCCTAATCCATGTGTAAGTGTAGAAGTATATATGTTTGGATGCAAATGTGAAGAGCAAAGATCATAAGTATATGCATGTTTTGCATAGCTGAAGCATTAAACAGATAGAGTGATCGAGCATAGTAGTGAAGAGAAGAACATAGATAAATCAGATTGAGAGATCAGTTAAGAGTTGGAAAGAGGAGATCCATTATCAGTATTTGTAGTGTAGATGGAAGGATCAAGTATTGATACATTCTAGCAAGTGAATCAGGGTAAATATCTTAACAAAGTGGTCCTAACAGGTCTTTGTAAATCTCTTAACCAAGTGCTTAATTTTTGGTAAGTTTAAATCCTTTAACAAGGTAGATTGTATAAGTCAGCGAGCTCTTAACAGGGCAGACCCCTCATAGAGTAGATCATCAGAAGTGATCAAAACTTTGTAGCCCTAACAGACACACTTTATTACTCCAGTAGTGAAGATTTGTGGGTGTCATCCCCACCCTAGTTTTACCTTCAAGGGTTTCTGGGTTACCAAAATATTTTTGTTATGTGTTCATGATTAGATGTTAGATCTTTACAGAATTTCAGTTTATGTTTATGAATAAATGGTTGAATCAATTTGTTTAGTATTGGTAGAAGTTTATAGATCTGATTCACCCCCCTCTCAGTTACTGCTTTCCCACATTAGACTTACAACACTATGCTCATCCAACAATAGTTGGTAGTCACTATGAGGTGTCATGGGTCCCATTAACTTT
Source organism: Thuja plicata (assembly GCA_018584345.1). Classification (NCBI taxonomy): domain Eukaryota; kingdom Viridiplantae; phylum Streptophyta; class Pinopsida; order Cupressales; family Cupressaceae; genus Thuja; species Thuja plicata. The sequence goes on from MU227750.1 coordinate 500,888, forward strand.
TGGCTTGTCAGTACTAGTAGTCACCTAGTCACCTCACACATCATCATCAAGTTAAACCAATTGTGTGAGTGGACATGTGTCATGATTCCATAATAGGTTTGCAAAAATGGGCTTTCTTTTCCCTTTTGGCCCAAAATACACCATGCATCATTGATCTATGCTCATCCAATGGTCGTTGGTAGTCACTCTCAAGTGTCGTAGGTCCCATTCACTTTTGTCTATTTATTGGTCACACGTCATCATCGATTGATGCCTACATGAGTGGACACGTGTCATGATTCTGAAAGAGTTCTACAAAAATTGGGTTTTATTTCCCCTTCAGATAGAAATACACCATATGCCAAAACTTTATTAAATTTAAATTAAATTAAATATTTAACAATTAATTATATATTGAGTAATGTTTAACTCTAACTTTAACATTGAATTCAATTATCAATATTAATTTAATTATTTCTAATTGTATTATAATCAAAATTACACATTGATATGGCACATTGGAAAATTTGGCATATAATTTATCATGATATACCACAAAAATTTTATAATTATTTTTTAATTTGATGACATTGATATGAATTAATTACTAAACAATAATAAAACTATTTTAAATGTTAAAAATAACAACTTTATTTGTCCTGGACTGATAAAGAAACCTAATCATTTTAAAATTTTAGATTTAAATATAGAAATACCATAGACAATCTATTATCTCACACACTGATACGTGTCTCGTTTCCAGAGGAAGATAGAAAAATATGGCTATGGTTCCCACATTCTACCTAGAATACTCCTCGAACCGTTGATCTTTGCTCATCCAAAGGACAACAATATCCATTAATAGGTGCAAAGAATTAAAGAAAAGGATAAAAAATTACAATAATTATGCATTTATACATTTAAAAAAAATTAAATAGATAATCTATTATCATTCATTAAGAGTAAACCGGAAAGATAAAACAAATGTTAATTGGTCGAAGTCGAAGATAATTTTTTTTTAAAATTATTTAAAAAATTTACATCACTAATATACTATATAGACTATATTCGCACCCCTAGCCCCTAAAAAATGGTGTGAATCACTGAATATGAAGTATCCCTAAAAAATAGTTAGAAAATTTGTTTCCACAAGGGCACTGGTTGGTTGATCATATAACAAAAAAAACACAATGAACTGCGGAAACCCTCCATTTCAAGAACACTAAGGGTCTTCCTCTCCATCCCTTTCTGAGAATAATCATTTGGAGAGGATAATCTCCAAGAATTATTCGAGCCAGGTGTAGTCCATCTCCACCACATTGTCAAGGAGAAACCATGTCCGTAGGAAGTCCCTCCCCAGTCGTCCCCACTTCTGATGTTGCGTCAGCTACCTTTCATTAATGCTCACTAGGAAGGGTTTCCCTTCCATATTGTTGCCTCGCTGGATAAGCTTTTCAATTTCATCAGTCCAGGGGATCCCCAACCCCGATTGTACAAAGAAAATGACTTGAACATCCTCCGCCAGAAATTGTTCCTTGACAACCTTTCGTAGGAGCATAATAATTTCTACCTTCTCTCCTCCAAGGCCGAGAAGAGATGCTAGTAAGTGAGACGTAATTTCCATGCTGACAAGGTATCTCTTCTCGTTGTGATGGAACTCATGGCCGAGCACCATCAGCACAACATTATTTATGAAAGAGCCCACTTCCTTGCAAATAGAAGTGAGAACTCCGTATGATATCATTTCCAAAAAGGGCTTCTTCTTTTCAGTGGTTATGGTTCTCAACCTAATTGGTGTGTTCATCTCTACTTGTAGACCCTGGATACCCTCAACTGAAAAACCTAAATCTTCAAACAACATACAAAAAATTGAAATTCTACAGATCTTAAAACTTAAAACCAAAGGCTGAAAGGAAAAAGCACATTGAAATTGATGAAGAAGAAAGCAATAACATCCATAAATAGCCCTTGTCCATATCTTCCATATCTTTAGGTAAATCATTCCGATTAATGCACAAGTTAGGGAAATTACTAATATAGTGACTATACTAATAACTACAGTTGGTACTAGTACAAATTTGGAAACTATACGTGATGAGTGGATCATCATAGTTAAAGAATGTCATTATCACCCTCAGTGACAAGACATTCATTTCTTTCAATTTATCATGCCAGACTTGCCATGTGTCTGCATTCTGAAGACTTCTTTCAAAAATTAGTTTCTTTCGAGAAACTGGGCATGAGATAAAAACTCTAGCCATTGATCCATGATCAATCAACAGTCTCAATTAATACATTTATACTATATGGTTCTAAAATAACAGATTTAAGGTATGTGTCGATGGTATCCATACCATGTGCAGTGACGCCAGACAACTTGGAAACCAAAAAGGCAATATTAACTCGACGAGAAATTGCAAATATTAGATGTTTTATGAATTTCCATTTGGCACTGGCCCAAATGACACACTTGACTCTTGATATTCGCCAAAAAATACTAATTTTTCTCATAACCAATGAAAAATTAGCCAATAAAATAAAACAATTTTCAATGGGCGAATAAAATTTGCCAATACAGTTAAAAAAATTTCATTCTAAAGAAAATAATTCGCCTAACATATTAAATTTTTTCCCTCCTAAAGAAAATAACTTGCCTCAATAAATATATATTTTTCCCCCAGAAAATGTTTCATTCGCCACGATTTCATGGAATTTTAATACGCTACGAAAAAAATCGCCATTACAAATAAATATTTTTCCTACTTTGAAAAAAAAATTGCCCTCGATATAATTTTTTTCCTGCCAAAATAATGTTGGATTTGCCAAAATTATACAGTTTTTCTTCGGGGAGGGGGTGTTCTTAAAGTTATCCTTGTTCTTATTCATGAGAATTATATTCTTTGTGGTTTTTCCAATCTTGGTTTGTTTACATAAATCTGGTGTTTATTAGGTATGGTGTTCTTATGTGCTTTCAAGTTCATTTCAATTTGGTTATCTAATTGAATAAATTTTTCTACTAGATCAAATACGTTTGAAAATATATTTGGATAACTGATTCACCTACCCTCTTATTTATACGAGATTGTTCAACAATTGGTATCAGAGCTTGGTCCCTTAAGGATAGAGCTTAACCTCTAAAGGGAGATCTTGGAAGTTTGAATAAATGGATGGAGAATATTATTTTGATGAAGAAATGAAGATAATGTTGGATGATATAGAATACACTGAATCTAAAAATGAAGAGCTAAAATAAAATATCAAAGAGGCGAATGTATGTATTAAAAAGATAAGGGAGTGATGCTGGATATTCAAAGAAAGACACAAAGAAGTAGTCTTGGAGTTAACAAAATTAAAGGAAAATATTGCAAATCCAAAGCTACAGTTGGAAGACCACAAGAAGATTGAAGGGAATCTCAAAGACATAATCAAACATAAAGTGGAAGAAAATGTGAAGTTAGATCAAGAACTAAAAAAGATGAAATCAAAATCAAAAGTGTGTGAAAGAAATATAATTCTAGAACAGCTATTGACTATGAAAAAAAAGTCACAAGCATAAGGAAGGTCTTGGGCTATTTTCTGAGACCTTGAATTAGAACATTAAGGGTAAAGACAATGTGGTTGAAGCTGAAGAAAAATCTAAAGTCACTATCAAGGTTTGAAACATTGAAGCATCGATGAAGAGGTCTCTAGTCAGGCGACCAAATTCTCAAAGGTACTTATCATTTAATGGTTAGTGTTTTTAATGTAAAAATTTTGGACATAAGGTTGTAGAGTGCAGAAGAAAGATGGAACAAAACATTCAATACTTTAAGTTTCACAAGTTTGGTCATACAGAAAATCATTTCAGAAGTCAATGATCTAATTTGGCTAGAATGAATGGAATGACTAATGTCTTTCATGGTCATTTCTATTTTTTCATAGGTATGGCCACAAAGATAATCAGTGCAGATCTAGAGTTCAGTCAATAAATTTAAGAAAAAGAAAAATCAAATCTTATAATGTATTCAATTTGGACACTGCTAACACATGCAAATATGTAGCCACTCCAATAATGTTTGAATGAGAGAAGAAAAGTGTAGAATCTGATGAATCTGAGAAAAATATAGTTATGATATGGAAGAATGAAACATGTGAAGGGAGTCTATTTGTGACGTTGGATCTCTATGTGATTTCTTTTGTATCTAAGCCAACTGCCTTGGCTTAGGGGGAGTTTTAAAAGGCATATTCTATCAATTCCCCCTCTCTGAAATAAGTTATGATATATTTTTATAGTAATTAAGTTTTATTTGACTAATTTTGATGTGAAGCGCATTTGTTGGCATCAATGATACACTTTTTGGCTGGACAAAAATCATCATGAGTAATTAAGGATAAAAGATGGAGTTTCAAAATGATTTTGAAAGGCTGCAAAGAAAGAATCAAAGTTTTACAGAGTGAAGAAAGTTGAAGAAACAAAGCCAGATTGATAGTTAGAAAATCTAGTGATAGTATTATGAAGAAGCTAAAAGGAGTTGAAATGGATGAGTTTGATCATCAAAAGATAAGGGATATGGAACATGGGTTGAGTGTTGAGTGTTGATGAATTGCAAAATATTTGAACCCTAGGTATGGATTTGTGGGGAGAATTTCACTATTTTTCTGCAAAATAATATATCCTTTTTCTTTTGAGTCATGTTAAGGATGGCAACAATATTTTGGATAAACCATATCAGATTACTAAGGAGGTCATTGAAGCTATTACTAGTTTTTTGTGTTGGTGATCTTCCTGGGAAGAAGAAGGTGAAATACAAAGATGTTGAGGAGCTTATTGGTGTTAATAAAGACCCTCAAGCTTTACTGATTAACATAATTGTTGATTCCATAGTTAGGTATTTTTCATATGGTATTACTTACAAAATCTGCTTTTGAAATTGTGAATGCTCTACTTTAGTTATTGTTGTATATCGTGCACACAAGATTGTAAAGGAGAATGAGTAGTTTAATTTGTGTAATCTATTAATAGAGAATTTGTTTGATAACATAAAAATGACTTTGGATAAGGGTTAATCTTTTCATTTTGGGCCTTTTCTTATGTGTTTGGTATTATAATTTCTGAATTCATTACCATCAAGAAAGGATGTTGTGTGGTTGTCCAACATCCCCATTGTGAAGACAATTTACAGATACTTGGAATCTATGGAAGATAAATAAAATGCATGAAAATTATATTTCTTGTCATTGAAGATGGATCTATACTCAAGTCTAGTACTATCTAGTGCTATGCCAGTCAATTTTTTGAGGAGAGTTCCTCTATTCAAAAGGAATCATAGGTTATCATTATGTTGATTAACTGATGAATATCTAATGAAGATGATGAAGACCGAGTGATACCGAGTATCATGATTGTAGAAATGGTTAGATCAGTTGTTATTTTTTCATTGATGTCAAGCAATTGATTAATTGATTTGTGTTATGTTACCATATCTTGAGAGGAGAAGTTAATTGGGTTAAAAATACAAATCATAAAATGATGAAGTAATGATGATATAGTTGTTTTGTACTATATATTTGATGTTATCAAATCCGTACAATTGATTGATCAAGTCACAAACTGCAATGAGTTAAAGTTATGACTGAAAGAGTTAATTTACCAAGCTAGACTGAGTCAGTTTGTAGAATGTCATGTGAGTCGGTCACAAGTTACCAAGAACCGAGTGAAATTCAAGCACCAAGCACCAAATTTGAGTTAGACACTGAGCATTGAATGAAATTAGTTATCAAGTTGCAAAGAAATTTTTACCGAATACAGGATATTGATAATAAATGATGATAAGATTGAGTTTAATGCGAAGCAATGATGAGATGGATGAGGAAATGAATTAAAAGATGTTTTTAACAAGATCTATGAATGAGAAAATTCAATGAGAAGATCTAAGGTGAAGATCAAGCTGTTAAACTGAATTGTGAAGAATTCCAAGAAAAGTACAAGTTCTGAGGTAAAAGTGAGATAATTTACTGAGTTATGAAATATGAAGAAGATGATCGAACGACATAGCACAAATGAAGGAAAATTAAATTAAGGAGATTAAGAGGCAAAAGTATGTCTATATAAAGAATGAGAAATATGAACAGAGCAAGAGGCTGGCAAATTGAACAGAGAAGAAGAAGAAACTGAAGAACAACATTTACCGAGCAGAATAGAGAAACAGAGATTTAAGAATCTATAGTGTGAGAAAGAGATCAATGGAGTATGTGATTCCAATATTCAATTGAGCATAAAGGATCTGACACAAGCAAAGGTAGTTGCTATATTTACAGATCAAAGTTTATTGTTGCTTATTAATATTTGTAATAGATAAATCTCTTAATCGAATGGATTTAACAGTTCTGTTTGTAAAACCTAGACTTAGGTGACATTCCAAAAGAGTGTTTAAAGACCTCTAACAAGACCATTCCTAACAGGGTGAATCTCTTAATAGATCTAAGGTAAATCCCCTAATAGGGTCACATTTAGCAAATGTGTTTGTAATCTTTAACAGGATAAGTTCTTAACTGAGCATACTTTAGAAGGGTACATTTTTATTGTGGGTTACAATTCCCACAAAGGTTTTTCCCAAATTGGGTTTCCTCGCTAAATCTAGTGTCAATATAGTTAAATCTAGTGTCAGCTATGTTAACTATGGAGTTATATAAGTTAATTTGATATTGCTAAGTTTGAATAATTGACTTACATATATGAAATGTATTGCTTCTTATGTTATTGAGTTATTTGGTGAATTGGTTATTTATTGTATTTTGTATAACTGAGTAAATCAAAGAGTTCAGTTTTACAGTATTTAAATTATTGATTTCACTGATTCACCCCCTTCTCAGTGGGACCAACACATTGGTGGTTTCCATCTAGAACCTAAAAGAAGGAAAACTAGATGCAAGGTAAAATGAGTTATTACTAAGATATTAGAGGAGAAAGAAAAGGAAGATGTGCCTTCATCTGAATCTGACTCTTTCTATTCAGATGAAATACTTTCTATGTTGGAAGAAGGAGATTTCAATAAGATTGGTGAAATGTGATTCTCCTACTCTGCAGTTAGTATGCCTAGAATTGAAGATGCTATAGTTGACTATATGCTCGAAAGGAGTATTGTTGTTTCTTCTATTTCTAAGTCATTACTAAATAATCTGGTAAATGTTATTAAAGAAAGGGTGTTGCAGGAAGGAGGTGAAGGATATGAGATAATAAAAAAATGATTGAGAAAAAAATATGTTAGTTCGAAACAAAAATTGTACAAACACATTGGCGAGACAAAAGAATTTGTTAAGGAAATATCTAACATCTATAGGTATTGTCTCAGGTGGCCTAATTTTTTTGATGATTTTAGAAGAAAAAATGAGGATATTGAATATGAATTGAATGATATTGAAAATAAATTATACTTTTTAAAAGGTAAAGATGGAAAACAAAGAATGAAAGTTGGCACTTTGCAATCTGAACTATTGTCTATTCAAAAACCGAGAGAAGATGGGGTTAGAACTTTCTGGTCAAATAAATTGTTGAGGTCTGGTTAGACCATCTCTCTAGGATAATTTCTGGTATGGATAATTTCTTACAATAGCTCCCATCTTCGATTAATGTTTCTCTACATATTTAATTAATTTTTTGATCCTACAGGACAATATGTGTGCTCGAATGAGTTCTGTTGTGCATGCTTAGAAGAAGATTCTTCCCATTATAAAAGAAAGGTACACACTTTTTTTTTTGTGAAACATGTTATTTTTACATGATTTTCTATGAATTATTATGTTTTTACCCTTTTCCATTGTTGGCAAAAAGGGGGAGAAAATAAAGAAGAAAATTGCTACTCTAAGGGGGAGTTTTTGAGAGTTTTGGAGTTTTGAAGTTTTTGTTGTTTTTTCTATCAATGCCAAAGTGGGAGATTGTTGAATTCATATGACATTGTTTTCATTGATGACAAAACCCATGGTCTAAAATGTTGTGTTCTAGATGGTATACAGTTTGATATGGTGGTGTACAATATAAATCTATTTAGTGTGCTTTGTTGGTAATTTTTACGGAGTTGATCCCTAATCTAGTTGTGGTAGTACTTATTTTTGGTAACTACAATGGAGGACAATTAGTGCAAAATAATGAAGATCATTCCTTTGGTTTTGGATATTGTGCTCAAAATCTTATTCAAAGTAGTCTTGCTATCTAGATATTCATGTAGTATGCTACAAATTATTTGGTATGATGCAGTCATTCATTTTCTTCTAGTTGGATCTGAATTTGATGATATCCAGACATGGTCTTTGTTGTGGCATTCCCATCGACACTAGAATATATCTTATGTACTTGAATATTCAACTATTTTTGGTAAGGATGTTACTAATGTTCTTATCTTAAATATGACCTATCTATGGGTCTTGTGGTAGTGTGGAAAGAAGATCTTAATGTGTGACCTACCTTTTGGGTTCAATGCTTGCATGATAAGATTTAATGAATATTTCAATATTTTAATTCATGCTGACATGTTTGATAGGCCGACTCATTATGGAGTTATATCATTTCTACATGCACACACACACACACACATCACCTTTTTGGTTTCATATATGAATGTAGATAACAGATGCAAAGTGTGAAGCTATGTGAAGGAGAATATAAGGTGATTCAAAAAGGAAAAGGATAGTCAGTGAAAGGAGATATTATTCAGAGCTCTTATGAAGAGGTTGTGGAGGAGTTTTATAGTTGATTCCTCTATGGATCTCTTCCAGAAAGTCATTGTGCTATTAAACATAATTGAATTCATGCATTTGCAGATGCAACTCAATCAGTTCAAGTTTTTTCGTAAGATTGGTTTTTTTTATTAGCTATGATAGTTGGATTTTGTACTTAGGGAAGTTAGCTCGATTGAAAGTGAGCGTACTTGCAGTGAACATTTTGGCAGTGAGCCTCTATTTTAAAAATCACCTTAACCTATGTCACCTTAACTAGTGTTCTCATTCATGAGAATTAGCTTCTTTGTGTTTTTTCCCATCTTGGGGTTTCCACATTAATCTGGTGTTCATTGTGTATGGTGTTCTTATGTGATTTCAAGTTCATTTTTGTTTTGATTATCTGATTGAATAAATATTGCTACCAAATCAAATAAGTTTGAAAATATTATGGGATAACCGATTCACCCCCATCATTTATCGAAGACTGTTCAATAGAATGATGGTTGGATTGGTTCATCATTCATTTGTGGATTGGTCCTTTATCAATATATTGCACATTTAAAGGGATTTTGATCTTTATATTTGGGCATTGGGTTCCTAAAAGGAGTAGTTTTATTAGAAAAATTTGGTGTTGGTCCCACGATTGTACTCCTAAAGACTATTGGTAATACATGCCAGGTTGTACTTGTTGACATTTCATCATCGGTGACATTTGTTGTTTATATTTCATTAGGGGTTGTGTTTATTGATGGTATTATATCACCATTTGTCATTTCTAGTGATATTACATCATTGATTGTGTTTGTTATTGGTATTGCATGTTGTATTGGTTTAAAAAGATTGAACTTGTTGTGTGGGGCCTAAATTTCTAAGAAAACTATTAAGAAGAGCATTATGGTTACTTGATGAAATCTTTTGTCTCTTTTTTTGTGATATCATATCTATGGTTGTATGTCACAAGGTTTTTTTAGAGTGTGCTTTTAAGATCAAGTGTGGTCCTATAAGACTATCTACATTTGTTTGATTCCCAAAAGGTGGCATACTTGTCATGTTTTCCATGTTTATTTGAGGTAGAAAAAGTAACACACTTGTGAATGGATTCATGTTTGATATAAAAGGAGGTAAATTTGTTTGAGATCTCACATATGACATCAAGGGTGCTAGACTTTTTTGTGAGCTTGTGTGTTTCTCCTAAGGTAGTAAAATTATTTGTAAAATTGTAAGTGATCCAAGATGCGGTAGATTTGTTGGCAAAATTAGATTTGTGGTACCAAATGAGAAACACCTGATGGTCCATTTGAGTGTAAGTTTCCTAGTATTCCTAATATTAACATAGGTTGTTGACATTCTATCTCCACTAGTGTTGTGTTGCTTGTGTGAGGAAGTGGTGATGTACTATCAAATAGGAGATTTTAATACTATTGAAATGTTGCAGGAGAAGGAATTTGTAAAATTAGGGCACTACATTTTCTTTTCCCTAAAGGAATGTTGTTGTCTGATGAGATTTGTTGATGGTGGGTACATGTTTATAAGATCTAGTTGTTCCATTGGCTCACTAGTAGTGGATTCTATAATATTTGACACATCAAATCCTAGGGGGAATTTTTCTCCATGTTGAGTGAGAAATACAAGGTATCTTGGAGGTCCTTAAATACAAGTTGCTCCAAAGTTTTCATTATCCTAGGATTGCTCAAATTTTCATCAATTTCAGATGTTGAGGGATATTTCTTATGGAAAGATTGTCCTTCAATTTTTCAAAACTTGTGGGTGACTGCAGTTTTACTGTGTCAAAAGGAGAGAACATAGGTTGACTCAAATATCTCTCTTGTTTTCTCCTAGCTACTTGATACCTTGTTTCTACCATTGAGTCTTTGGATGAATTTGTAAGTGCCTTAGTTATGCAATGTTTTTTTTTGTTTACTTTTAGGAGATAAAAAATGCAAATAATGATGAAAAAACTATGGATACTAAGGCTATTATTTTTGGAAACTTTTGGAAATGTAAATGCAACTATATGGACCCTATATTTTAAGATTTTTAAAATTTGAAAACTTTAGAATGAAAACCTATGAATACAACCTAAGTGACTGAAAGAGAAATTGGGACCTTAAAAACCAAAATTACGAAGATGGAAATTGATGAAATATCACCCTTCACTAGACTTGTGAGCTGCAGGTTTTGAATTGTTAGAGGAAGCGACAAAAGGAAGTTCACAAGACCAAGATATCTTAACAATGATAAAGGATTGTTCAAATATTTTATTTTTTTAGTTTCCAAAACTATTTAATGCAAGTCTAATGGGTTCAAGATTCTCAGTAAGGACAAAAGTGCACAATTTGAAATGAAAGGATTGGACTAGGATTTTGAATTTCACAAATGCAAACTAATGAGATCAAAATATATGAAAATTATGCAAATGGAAAAGACAAGCTATGTTGAAACTAAATGGGAAATGAATCCTTATTGAGAAATGTGTATGGGACTTGAACTAAATGTAGGTTTAAAGACTAGACTAATGAAAAAATTAACCTAATTTTTTTGGAATGCAAGGACTAAATAGAATGCATTTTTCAAGTCTTTGAGGTTTCTATAGTCTCAAAATAATTGAAAGTTTGATGTTCAATATAGCATATATGTTTTTGTTGTTAGGTCTATATTTTGATAATTGTGTTGCAGCTAGATTCAATTGTGTTGGTATATAGACAGTCATTTGTGGTAAAATGTCATTCAAATGCTTCAAAGAATCTTTGAGGACTATTTTGGTTCAATTGTGTTTAGCTAATTCATAATTGTGTTACAAGCTTAGTCAATTGCATTGAAGCTCTTGATAATTGCATAAGATTTATCTAGTTTTTTTTTAATCTTAGGGTTTTTATTGAAATTAATATTGAAGAAAATCATAAATCATAGTATATAGTATGGCTAATGAATCTAAAATATAGAGTATGAAAGAGGCACCTGATTCAAATTTAAACTTACAAAATTATTGGCCTTTCACATTGATCATTTGTAAGCATTCTTTACCTAGTACTCAAAAGGGTTAGTTATTAGACCAGGCCCAATCTCAACACCATTCCAAAGTCAGAAACTAGAGGCATAGTGACACAAACACTTGTAGCATGACAATGTAGCATAGGCCCACCTTTCCTCTTACCCAAAGGTTTGAAGACCTTATGATCTGAGGTATTTCCACCTTACTAGGTAGGGTGAATTTTGAGAAATTGCAACTTGTATGAGACACATACCTTGCACTAATCAAATAATATCTATAGGATGGTTTTCTAAAAACAAGTGGTGTCTAGTACATGCTCCAAGATCACCAATGGGTATTGAGTGTGCAAGGTTCCAAGAAAAAACTCAATGATTGGGCCCTTTATGGTCCTTAACCCTAGTCTCAAGTTACCAATGACCTTAAGGCCACACCTCACACCATTGAACCAAGATTGAACTTTGGATTTTACCCTCATTCCTTTATATAGCCCAGTGAAAAGGTGTGCTTGAGGTCAAACCTTATTGGTTTGAAATCCCTACGCATGCCTACTCATCAAAAGAAAAATGAGTCATTGAGAATTTCTCATGTACATAAGATCCGAAAAGGTGATGATAGAGGATATGTGCTCAACGTTTTGAGTAAAGAATAGAAAAGTTTTGAAGTGTACCAAACATTTAGACAATAGCTTATTCCATTAGAAAACAAAGTGTTATTTAATCTAATAAAAATGAAGACACTTTGGTTTGAAATCAATTGTCCTTTGCAGTGTCTTGCACTAAAATCATTACTAGTTTCACATGTTTTTCTTTATCCCACATTCGCTAAGATATTTGCACATCTCATTATTAAAAAAAAATCCTTATCCTAAATAGAACATGGTAGTATTAAACTGATGATATCAAAATGCTGATATATGACATTGATGATGATCTTATAGAGTATGGTTGTAATTGGTGACAAACCATTACATAGGTAAGAAATTTTTGTGTGAATACATAAAGTTATACCAACAAGTAGATAATTTAACCAATCGGTAGTTAGAAGTCAAGACAAAAAGGTGAGCAAGAGAACAGGTGAAGGTCAAATTGGTTAAGGAAGTCAAGTATTCTATCAGTACATTGGAAGGTTCAAAGATAACAGGTATACTAAGTTTTGTGACCACGCCACTTAGGTCACACCGGTAAAAGCATAAATGAAGATACCACCAACCGGTTAGTTTAGCAAACATGTAAAAGTAAAGGTTATTGAACATGTTTGTTCAATTGGTCAAAGCGGTTATGCCGATGCAAGATTCAATGAATATGGACATAATGAAAAATATAGTACACTATTTTAAGAGTTGAATAAGTCAATTTCTTGGTATTTGCTTACAAATCTGATTATGAATTCAGGGCATTTTCTAACCAATAATATTGATGGAATATTAATCATTAGAGAAAAAAATTTAAAGTTTGTTATGAACAATGCGGTAAGAATTAGATGTTGTGATGATTGGTTTATGATTGTTAAAGCTATTTTGGAGGGAAATAGAAACCCTAATTATGTTTTCAATCAATGGTAAAAGGCTATAAGAGGATAGGTGTTGTTATTGTGAAGATAATGATGTTATGAAGTCATTGGTGAAGAACAGTTGAAGTGTTGTTGAAGAGATCTTTAACAACGATTGCAAAGCAGGTTTCAGAGAAGATTCAAGATCAGGTTCAGAGAAAGAACAAAGCATCAAAGGATCTAATTAGCATTCATGAGTGCATATTACAGGTCAATTTCATTGTTGTACTCCTAACAATTTCAACAAGTTAAATCCCTTAACCGGGTAGTCTCTCACAAGACTTTTATTGTAAATCCCTTAATAGGGTAAACACTGTAATAGTGGGATTAAATCCTTTAACAAGGTAGTAATAGGAATTTAGATACTTATAACAAGGTATCAATCAATCCTAATAGGGTGAGTCACCTAGAAAGTGACATATTGTAAGCTCCTAATAGAGGACTCTTTTCTACTGCAATGAGAAGATTGTGGGTGTCATTCCCACCATGGTTTTTCCCTCTAACCAAGGGTCTCCATGATAAATATTTGAGTGTATGTGTTTGGATATATTATCTTTTTATTCATTACACTTTTACTAAGTTAAACTTACAGTTATATTCTTATTAGTTTGGAAGATTTTTTTGCTGCTTCTTAAGGGTTTAAGGAAAAGTCTAAAAGTTTTATTAGTCATGATTCACCCCCCTCTTAATACCTATTATTTCCAAAAATTGGTATCAGAGCTCAAAATCTCTAGAGGAAAAGTTTTATCACTTGGAGAGTAGATCCGAGGAGATGAAAAGCTATAGGTATGAAAGACAGTTGGTGACATCCAATGAGATTATTGAGGAGCTGAAGAAAAAGCTTAAGGATTCATTGGAAAAAAAGGAAATAATTGTCTAAACGACTAAAAGACATCCTAGACAACATTGATGAATTATCTTAAGGAAGTGTTAACTCTGAAGAAGTTGAGGTAGCAATAGAAGATCTGATGGAAAAGAATAAGATCCTGACTGAAGAAGAAACCAAGATGAAAAGCGAACAAGAAAGTCAAGCTATAAGAATGTGTGAAGTTCTTGAAGACGTGAGAGTTGTTGAAGATGCAAAAAGAACTGTTGAAACTGCAAAGAAGAATGTTGAAGAACTGATCAGAGAAAAATACATTATACTTCAAAGGTTTACACATGAGAACCATGCATTGAATGAACAACTAAGTGATAACAATGATGAAAAAATAAAAATGAGTACTGAAAATGAATCACTGAAAAGGGAGAATGATCAACTGAGAGAAGACTTGAAGATTGAGAGAGAAACAAATGAAAAACTTAAGAAATAGGAAAAAATTCTACAGAAGATCGATGAGAAATAGAAGAATCAAAGGTGATCTAGAGATACATCTGGCCTAGGATATACTGGTGACATAAAATTTAATAAAGGAGAATCATCCAAGTCTACTGTTGAGAAATAATCAAAGATTCATAAGGTTTATACAAGTCCAAAAGGGAAGCCAATCGGTGAATGTTCCAAGAACTACTCATTTTGATGGTTATTGTTATAATTGCAATAAGTATGGTCATCAATCTTATGAGTGCAGATCAAGGACCAGTAGTAGATCATCTAAAAGGAGTTTCAATGGCTACTATTATACATGCAACAAATTTTGACATAAGACAAAATATATCCGATTAAGGATATCTAACAAACTGGTGGGGTAAACGTATGAAGCTATGTCACACTTGAGGACCATTTGGGTTGTTTCGACCAGACCTGTTTCGGCCAAAACATGTTTGGCCGAACATACGTGGCACACACGCGGTGCCATATCGCGTCGATGTGGCAGATGGGTTTGGGTCGAAACCCTAAAAAATATATATAGGCCAAAATATGGTTTGAGTGGCTTATTTGCAGTGAGCGTCTTCAGAGAATTGCAGAGCAGAATAGGGGTACTTCGACCAAAAATAGGTTAGGTTTTTTTTTCTTTTTAAAAAAAAATGTTTTTAAGTTTTCTTTAGTTAAATTAATGTAGTTGCACTATTATTTGATGTTTTTTGTTTTAATTTTGTTATTTTTAATTTTAGAAAATATACAATATTGTTTTATGTAGATTTAATATTTTTTTCAATTAAGATTATATGTTAGCTACTTAGTTAATTAATTTAGTTTTATTACAAATGTTTCAAAATAGTAGGAAAATATTAGAAAACAGTAGGACAATGTTACAAAATAGTAGGAATGTGTTACAAAACATTACGAAAAATGTTACATTAGGAAAATGCTACAAAACATTAGAAAAATGTTATTTAGTTAATTAATTTATTTTTGTTACATATGTTTCAAAACATTAGGAAAATATTACAATAGATAAAACCAACATGAAACTGAAACATAAATCAACATAAACTCTAACAAATTAACCCTAACATAAAACTGAAGCATAAATCAACTTAAAAACTTTAACATTAACCCTAACATGAAACCTTAACCATATTGAACCCTAACATGAACCCTAAGAAAACTTTAGCAAAATGGTACAAAAAATTAGGAAAATGAACTGTACAAGACATTAGTATTATGTAACGTTCATGTATTAAACATAATATTGTACCCTAACATGTGAAACCCTAATATGAAACCAACATCTTGAACCCTAACATGAAACTATAACATGAATTTTAACATAAACTTTAACATGAACCCTAACATGAAACCTTGACCATATTGATCCCTAACAGAAACCTAATATGAAACTGAAACATAAATCAACATAAACCTTAACATGCTAAATTGAATTTTTATTTCGAACATACTTTATTCAAGTGTTTTTTTTAAATCTATTTTATCTATCATGTGACATGGCATTAGCTAAAAACTAACATGAAACTGGAACATGTTAACCAACATAAACCCTAACACTAAACAAACATATATGAACCCTCACCATGTAAAACTAATTTAAAAGTAGGTCATTAAACCCAATTGAGAAATTAACCATGAACATAAACTCTAACATGTTCAACCAACACATGAACCCTGACCTTCAACTAGAACGTGCTAGAAACCAACATGAATGGGCTAACCACAAAAAATTAATCCTAAACCTAATTGATAAATAAACCAAGTTGATCCCTAAACCTAAACATGAAACATTATTTTACATTCAACAAGGCTAGTTGTAAACCTACAGACAAAATTGATCCATAACTCAAAAAAACTTTTTGTTAGAAAATATATGCACATGTATGTATATATATATGATTTTAATTCATTTTTCTTTCAAATGTATATACATTCAAGTGTTTTCTAGTTTATTTATTTGTAACACATGTGTTTAAAAATATATAATTAAATTAGAATTGGACCATGTACATGTGCAACTTGATCTAGACATATATTCTTCTTTATACTTTTGAGCATATACATCTATTTTTTCTATCACATGGCATCAGGTGGGACATCGCCTGTAGATTCTGGAGATGCCAGTGTACATTGGGGTCATAGTTCCCGCTCTTCTCATAGACAGACTAATTCTAGAGAGGGCAGGGAGGATTTATTTTCTAGTACCATAGCTCGATTGACATGAGCTATTGCGGTTCTTGATCAGGGTATCCATTCATCCACCACCCTCCCTAATATGGATATGGTGAAGGTCATTAGAGAGGACCTGGTTCATATGATTGACATAGTTCAATCATACAACCCTTATGATAGTATATCTATTGATACATTCTATACTTCTCTCTCCCGCAGCATTAATGCTGGCATTGTGAAGTATAGACAGATTGATTCAGAGGTCTCCACCGCTATGGTGAAGACCATGTTTCCTTTTACCGAGCCAGAGTGCAGGTCAGAGGCTATATGACTACTCGGTGTGAGGATGACCTTATTGGACCGTTTATATATCCTCGATGGTTGGCTGCTCATCATAGGTGGCCCCAAAAGGATGAGCTTCCACTATATTTCTGCAAACAATTGTTTGCAGAATTTCATTTGCATCATGATGTTGATTACACATATTTTCCCGGTTATGCTGGGTAGGGGATGGGGAGATTATCGGATAAATTCAGAGGGCCTAATGCCCTAGTGCCTGCTAATAAGTGGGCAAGGGTGGGTCCAAACCTTTTGGTCGTACCAAAAGGTTTGGAAATAGCAGCTTTAGGACAGACTGTACCTGATCACAGTATCAGGATAGATGTATTTTCTAGTATCATGAGTATCGTGACATAGGTTCATGAGATGTCATCTGATCGTTTAGGGAGATACATGTTGCATTCCCATTCTGGCATTCCTCCACCTACACAAGATGCATCCTCTACTGATGATCCATACCGTATAGTGGATATATCATCTCCCTTTGAGGTTGCAGCTATATCAAATTTGGACTAGTTGTGTTGTACGAGAGCATATTTAGCCAGTGATCTACTTTGCGCATATCAGGCTATACAGATTATCGGCGGGGTTCCTCTCAAGGATGTCCCAACATTTATCCCCACCATTCTTAGCAGATCTACTGGATTAGGTTCTCAGGGTGCACAGAGACAGGAGGATATTCCTGCACCACCTACAGCTCCTCAGCAGAGTGAAGTTGGCGAGGATGCACCTCAACAGACTGCAGTTGGTGAGGATGCACCTCAATAGGCTATAG
The DNA here is from genome assembly GCA_018584345.1 of Thuja plicata. Lineage (NCBI taxonomy): Eukaryota > Viridiplantae > Streptophyta > Pinopsida > Cupressales > Cupressaceae > Thuja > Thuja plicata. The sequence goes on from MU227750.1 coordinate 518,720, forward strand.
TTGGTGAGGATGCACCTCACTAGTCTACCTAGGCCACTTCATCACGTCCAGTTCATCGACTTTTTCCCAGCTTGCTTACAGATGACCAGATTGATCCCTCACATCTATCCTTACATGATTCAGACTTACATGATTCAAATTTGAGCGATATTGGGAGAGCATTACATGCTGCTACGGTATATATTTATTTAAATTTTGATGTATTTATAAAACTTACACATGTAAATGACATAAATAATTTGAATTAAAATTTATATATATATATATATATATATATGTATACAT
>MU227750.1:521868-555066 GCA_018584345.1 Thuja plicata
TGATAATATGTTCCTTCAATAACAACTGAACCAGTCGAATATGACTGTCCATCACCATCTACAATTTCTTCTGGCAATTTGTATTTTTCTTTCGTGCATCTTAGTAGATAATAATCTACAATTTCAGAATTGTCAAGATCCGCAACCACAACAAAAATATCACCTAGATACAAATGCAGATTAGATATTAAATTCAAATCAAAACTACAATAAATTAAATTTAAATAAAAGGTCATGTACATGTGCACGCACCTATAACAACCAAATCAAAAACACGATCATAATCAACTGAATATATAGGATCATGAATGTTTATGTCAATGTCGTCATCTTCATAAGGAGGTATTCTGATTAACTCCTTCATATCCCATTGTGAAACATATCCATTTGCAATATTCTGACATTGACTCATTGGATTGTCCTCAACGCAGTCAACATAGAAACATTATTTTTCTCTTACTTGAATCAATAGAGGCTTGTGTCGTCCGGTGCTCATCAATTGATGTAAACTTCTAATACCAACAATCCTTTGACAATTGTAAGGATTAGATCGGTCTATATCTGTTACAAATATGAAATGAAAGTTGTACAAATTTAAATCAACAATTATGATAACATAGATGAACACAAAATTAAATTTTAATTTAGATTTTTCCTACAAACTATAAATCACCTTTCACTTTCCAAAAATAATGTTTGTTGTATTTGGTGTCCTAAATAGAAAAATGATTTTTACACCATTCAACAATTTTCTTTGAATTCTCTATCATGTTACCTGTAAATTTCTAAACTATTTGTTTAAAGTTCAAATACATCTAATTTTAAATTATACTATTTGATATATATATATATATAACTACTATTCACACCATTTATACCTACAAGTTCATGTTGGTGAAGTGCACGCTTCACACATGCTCCTGCTCCATCGTGCTCTCATTTTCCATGTCCATTTTCAAAGAAGTTCCACAAAAACTTAACATTGTGTCTAGCATGTTGCGTAGCTAGCCAATTAAAGGCTTTTGCAGATTTAAATTTTCCTGCAAGATTAAGTTGTTACATATGCAAGATTATGATCACATAATAATTTAACAAGTAATCAATGAGAATTTGAAAATGAATTGAAGTGCATACACTTACCTGCACAACCATCAGACCAAATCTAATGTTGTGAAGCTTTTATCTTGCAATTCACAATATATTCAAAATACATTGCAAAACAATGAGCCACATAGCTCCTATCATGAACCTTATCATTGTTGACATAGAAATGATCCTCCTTGATGACAATGCGTTCATTTGGATTGGTACTTTCTACATCATCCAAATCAAATTGTGCGTGTCTATAGGTCACTTGCACAAATATTGCAACTTGGTCAGAATGATAATATTGAGCTTGAAGCTCTGATTGAGGGGAGAATGTATAGTTCTCAGAGAAATCTACAACTGAAAGAATACAACCAGGTGGAAAACAATTTTTTGAATCACGAAACTGTTTAGCTTTTCATCTTGCACCATGATAATGCTGGATATGTGGATAAATGATAGTATGAAACCTGGTCATAAACTCAAGGTAGGGAAATTCACTCTCCTTCAATACAATTTTTTTGGATTCATCTCCGCTCTTAGTTTGGTATATCTCATATTCAAATCTCTTCCACAAAACTGGCATTGCAACATTAATATTCTCAATTTGCAATGGAAATCTATGTAAATCTCCACAATCACTGCATGCACTCTTTATACATTGTACTTTGAACTCATCTAAATCTTCTGATTTCTCACATAAAATAGACTTCACAAATTATGTCATACTTGTAGGGATGAGCATATCTGAATTAAGTATTGCCATAACCTTTTTATATGATTGCAAATATAGATAAAACTTAACATGATTTCGGCAAAAAAAAGTATCACGAACCTTATTTATGCGTACAAAGAAATGGCGCAACCTCTCAAACATTCTTTGACATATTTTCACATCTGAAAATTCTTGTTTGAATGCTTCAAACAATTATCTTTGTGTTGTGTCTATAAAATGTTTTGGATGTGCAATTTTCATATCGGCCTCTTCATATTTCATCTATATAGTATCCTTTCAATGACCTATCTTTTTACATCTTCAGAAATTTTATCTTTTCGAGGAAGTCTACAAATATTAACCCAATTCTTTTGAATATTTTTATCTAACATATTTCTCTTCCTGATATATCTTTGAACAGTTCTTCTAGATACATTCAGTAAATCATAAATTGCATGTACTTATTTTCTCTTTGTCAACCTCCTATTAGATAAAGTAGTCATCAATGCTCTACATGCAACACTTAAATCAGCGCCTTGACTTGAGTTGTTAATGTCGTTCAATGCATCCTGCAAATTTTTAACTATTGTTTGATTTACATTGTCTCCTGAGTTTTTCTTGTTATCAACACCTAACAACTCCAAAACAGGAGTCATTTATTTTTTCCTAAATAACCTAGCAAATAATTGGGCTTTTCCAATCAGACTTTTATTTTGAAAATATTCATCCCAAATCTTTTTGCATTTTTTTATATTGTGCTTTCAGGTACTAATTCGTCAGATGAAAATTGATTGAAAAATGAATCGTCATCCATATCCATCAAATTGCCCATGTCAAAAGATATGTTTCCATCAATTGGTTCTCCTAATTGAATTGGATCTTCTTGGACTTCAACAGGTTCATCTTCATTACGTTTTGTATGACCTTTCATTTTTTCATCCCTTATTCGATCATATTTTCTTGTTCTGTTTCTTTTATTCCCCATTAGACAATTTGTTCAAAATGAGAGCTTCGATTCACTTGCATACACAAAACCATATACAATTGATAAAAAATTCAAAAATAATATTGATAATTTTATAATTTAATATTGAACAATGCTTTAATTAAAAACACAAATAAATCTCAAAAAACTATTAAAAAAACTTGCAAATAATACAAACCTCCTTGATAATTTTAATTCTTAGTTGCCCTTTAACACCCAAAAATACGCTTTTAAAACAATTAAAAAAATGATTTTATTAAAAAAATATTTTTTAAGTCAGAATAATTGATTTTTGCTTTTAAATTTTAAAAAAAAAACTTTTATATATATCAACTTTGAGGGTCGTGGTCATCCACGTGACCATGTTTGGTCGACCCTAGTTTCAGCCGGACCCGTTTTGGCCGGACCCTAGTTTCAGCCGGACATGTTTCGACTGAAACTACTTATGTGGCATCCCATGTGGCAGTCAAATAAGCAAAAAAGGAAAAATTGAAACACGTCATTTCTGGGGCTTATTTGTCCACCAAAACTGAATTATTCTTAAAATCTAAAAATACCCTTTTGTAGAGCTCTGAGTCTAGTTATGGTCATATAATTTTTATAGTATTTTGATTAAATATAATATATTATAAGTTAAAAAAACTCCAAGTAGGTATTTTAGCATTGAAGAACATGCTCGTTCGAAAAAAGAAAAAAAAATAGCAAATCATGTCAGAAAATTTTAAAACTTACATTTAACACTAGAGGAGAGAGTCCTCTTCAAGAATATATAATTTGTTTTGTATTTGGTGTAGATTTACTAGGGAAAATTAGGCGGGAGACAAAAATTGTTAATTTCAGGTAACTCTGAATTTGAATAGTTATAACAGACAAAATATATACCGAAAATTAATGTTTTTTTTTTCTGCACTAGCTGTACATGTCATCTAAAACATATTATGAAATTAGAGGAAAAAAAGATTATTTACGTATATTTTGTTGGTGGGAACTAGACCCTCGATTTTCAGCGTTTTTCAACAATTAAAAAATGGACTTCAAAAATAAAAAAATGTCAATTCTTATTCAATTTTTTTAAAAAAAATTTATATGCATAAACTACATCCAGTTTTACACATTTTATTAGTTTACATCATTTTCAAATTCTAAACACAAATACCACTTTTATGTCGTTGAAGTTTAACTACTTTGCATGTTGTGGTCCTCTTCCTTTGTAAAAGTGTGACACAGGTTTGTACTTTTACCCGGTGAGTGTTCTAAGAAGAGAAGGTAACATGAATGTTTTGTGCACTATTTGTGGAAACTATGGACATGTGGCTATGAATTGTTGATTGAGGAATCCTAGAGGTAATGATGGACCCTAGAGCACAACATGTACGACATATTTTTATTGAATAAGATTGGACATCTAGCAAGAGATTGTAGATACATGAAAAGGTCACCAAGCAATGAAGATGAGAAAGGTAAACATACTATTAATGTTCAAGAAGTGAGGAATGAGATGAAAAGGTATGGGTGAAGAAGGAAGAAAGTAAAGAATATGCCAATGCATCAATAGGTAACCCTCCATCCTCTCTCTCAGGGGATTCATCTTCAAACTAAGCAAGTAAGTTTCATGTAGGGACTGAATTTCATTGTTATATCTAAGTGGTCCCTTATAATGATGAGCAATAATATATATTAGCATAGTGAGATGCATTTATTGCATAAAGATGAATTGCTATGAATCACTGATTTTATCATTTGCAAAAATTTATGTGTTAATGCCACTTTTGGCATTAACCGGTGGAAGTTGTAATCAGTAGAATGATATTAGTGAACTACATTTCATGTTTAGTTCCAACTAGTTGTTGGACAACTTTTTGGGAAAATAAATTATAGGCAAACCTATTCATTATACACCTTGCATTTTGAATAGATTTTACAAGAGCAGAGTGATATTTCATATTGTGATCGACTGTGTGAATTGTTTGAGCTAATCCTTTACAGACATTTGAACTGTGAATTTGTAAGCCCTAACAAAGATATTGTGTAGAGCGATGATCAAGTGTGAAGGAATTTGGTGTATTTGAGCTACAAAGTAGAAATTTGTTGAATCATTATGGCATCAAGGGTTGCTACACCTAAACTGATCAAGATAACAAAGGAGACAAAACCAGAACATAATCTACACCTGTTGAAGGCAACAAAATTTGGTGAAATTGGTCCCTTATCCCTAATTCCACCTCAAGATCTGTTGATTGTAGACATAAGAATGTTTTTTCATGATAATATTGTTGAATTAGGTAATGAGAAGATATAGAAGGAGTATTTGGCTATGTACAACAATGGTGAACTTAAAGATGATTTCAAACATCTTCAAACAAAGGGTTTGACACATATGTTGGACTTACTAGAGATATTTAAGGAAGAGTGGATTCAATATGCCTTGAGTCATTTTCACGATCAATTTATATGGGTGGAGGAACCGATCAAGATCAAAAAGGAGTTGATACATTTGATAATAGGTTTCTCAGCTGACAGGGAACCATGTATCCTTAGGAAAGTATCTATGAAGATAGTAGCACAACTTACTAAGTCCAAGAAAGATCATAGAGTGATGACAATTGATGACATTAAGGATCAAGAAGTTCTATTTGCAGAAATGATAGTTGGTTACAAGGTTTATCAATCTAGTAAGTTGAATAGCGTGCCCTATGGAGCTATTCATGCCGCTTACCAAATAGTGAAGGAAGGAACAATATATGACCTAGCTGAGATGGTGAGATCACATATTTTGGAAAACTTGGAGAGGATTAAAATAGATAAGAAGAAATCACTAAAGTTTGGATCACTTTTGGTATGTATGCTCTTCTATGTGCAAAACTATTTTCTTGGTAAAGGAGCAGTAACTTGGAAAACTGATAGACCAGCTCTATATCAAATCAATGAGTATATAAGTGAACTAGGAGATAACATAAACAATATCATGTGGGGATATTTAAAATATTTTAAGGACAAGATACATAAGAGGTATAAGATACCTCCACACATTATGGAGAAGTACAGAGACACTATTTGTTTTCTAGTTGATACTTACACATGTAAGATACAAGTGGTAGATCCCAAAATTCCATAGATACCTAAGATGGGATATGAGACTGATGAATATTAGTTAACCCTAAACATTGAAGCTTTACTAAAGCTACCAGTTAAAAAACAAGCAAAGAGGTATGGTACATTTGAGGAGGCATAAGAAAAGATTACCTTGAACTCAAAAATCCTAGGATTGAAAGAAAAGCACAGAAAATCATTAGTCAATTGTTAGAAAAGTTTGTTACTGGTGAAGATAGTAGTTCCACACGTGAGAAAAGAAAGATCAATCCAGATGCTTATGCTAAGAGGAAAAGGAAGTCGGTAGAAACTTAGAGTAAGACTCAAAAACTACCATCGATAGAAGAGTGTTGAAGGTAAAACTTCTAACCCTATGCCAGCTGAGGCATCTCAATCTATCAAGACTAGGACATATGTAAAGAGGAAAACTAGAGGACAAACAAAGGCCTCTCCTACCAAGAAAAAGAAGGCAGAAGTAGATAACAAGAAAACTAATTCAAAGAAGGAAATAACTGACATGGGGAAGTTTGGAAAGAGAAAGTTCAAAATTCCTAAGAGTGCAACAAAAGTTTCTAATGCAATTCAGGAACATGGAATGATAGGAAATATCAGTAACTTTAAATTCTCTAAGTTATCTGATGAAGACAAGAAAATTATTGAAGATGCTATTGTATTCCCTTTTCATAAGTTCATCAGAACACCCAATCAAATCAAAATCACATTGCTGATGAATTTTATGAAGCAGTTAATGTCATATGGGATTCTAAATTGGAGATTGAAAAGGAAATAAGAGAAATGACACTTCTCTACAATGTGACACATTTGACAGTAAAGGAAGTAGATGAGGTGCATGAGAAATATGAAGTCATATTCAGTGTTGGACATAAAACTACAAAGATAATAGCTAGGAAGGAGCAAGAAGTTGAAGAAGAGACAGTGGTGATATGGAAAAGGATATTCAACATGGATCAACCACAAGTAACAAATACAATAGGTACATCTCAAGTAGATGATACATTTACTATGAATGGGTTAATAGGAGATGTGTTAGGAAGAATTCCAAGTATGGTTACTCATATAGACCTAACAAAAGATCCAGCTGATGATGTTATAATTGAGGATATCACTGAAAATCCCAAATCTCCTATGGTTGGAGATGAAGCTGGAGATATTCCACTTTAGTCTTCACTTTATGTAAATCTAGTTGAGATTAATGGTGATATAGTTGATGTTGAAGAAAACAAAGTTAATGAGACAAAAAAGAGCACGGATACTGAATAGGTAATTGAGATCACAGAACAAGAAAAGGATAGAGAACCAGGTGAAGATACTCAAGGAAAACAAGATGAACAATAGACAACTCAAGAAAAGAACTTAGAGACAAACAAGGATACAATTAATATTGGTTTCATTTAGAGTTTTAGGGTGGCATTTTAAAGTGAATTTGCATATATCTTAAAACATAAGATGAGTGATTTTTAAATCATGTGGCTTATCTTAATAAGAAGGGCATCAAATTTTGAGTGAATAGTATATGCTTCATGCCATTTTCATAGCATATTCGATCACTTGTTTAAGATGTGTTTTCACTTAAAAATGGGAGCCATTTTTTTCCTAACTCCTTTACATATCATTTTTGCATATTAAAAAAAACATATGTAAAAGTCTTCTAAAAATGTGTGGTTTCCTTGAAGTCACTTAGGCGTCAAATCTGAATGGAATAACATATGTTTTTAGTCTTCAAAACCTGTGGTTTCATTCCAATGCAGAGGGCGATGTTTTAAAAGGAGAAAGAATATCATTTGAAGTGTTAAACCAATGTATATTTTCTTCCAAGACCACGGTTTCCTCAAACCTCATTTGGTGTCAATTTTTGTTGGATTACTTGCTGAGTCATATTGAATGTGCTCACTAAAACCCATCATTTCTCCTAGGCGTCATTTTTGTGTGGAATGACATGTATGTTTCGAAGCCTCCAAAAAAAATCGATGCAAAATCCTTTCAAAAAGATCGTGGCTTCATCAAAGGCACTAAGGCATTGATTTTTAACACCATTTCATATCTTTTAAATGGTTAAAACATCTGCATTTAGTTTCAAAAATCCTGTGTCTGGTTTTAAATCACTAAGCGTCAAATTTGCAAGGGATTACATATGCTACATGATCCTAAAAACCCGTTAGGACTGAGAAACACATCGTTGGTTAAAAAACATATGATCACTCTTTCCTATGGCATCGTTTTTATGGCATATAACATGAAGTTTTAATAAAAATGTCGCTTTATATATAAAAATGTTTGTGTTTTGAAGGATATAGTGGCAGTGTTTTTATATGCTTTGCATATCACTCCTCATGCAAATCTTTTCATTCAACTCAAGTCTTTTATCCACAAAAGATGACATTTTTTCTCCTCCAAGGAGGATAAGACATGATTTTATATGCAACTTGCATAAAAATGTGTCTTTCAAATCTGTAGAGGGCTGCTTTTTTAAAAGAAAAATCCTCTTTGAGCACAACAAGAAGAAAAACAGTTTTGCTTCCATCAAATTTTGCGATTTTTTTCCTATTCTCTTGGGTTTTTGGTAAGTTTTGAAAACATTTTTTCCCTGCATTTTTTAATTTAGAAACACATTCTTTTAATGTAAATGCATTTGCAAAAAAAGGAGTTTGATTTATTTAGGGCACATTTTTGTTGAAGTCTTCCACTTTGTTTGCTGATTTTAAGCAATTTTAATAGTGCATTGAAGACATTTGTCACATCTCTTGATGACTAATGAAAATGGATTGATTTTGGGAGAAGAATTAATCAAACTGATCATTTCTAAATCTGAAAATCATTTGGATTTATTTCAGAATTGCTCCAAATTTTGAAGGCTTGCTATTCTTGGAATTTCTCAAGGGAAGGAAAGATGTTTGATTGATTTCTTTCTTTTTCTTGTTTGTTTTAGTTTATGTTTTTATATGCTTGTTGTAATCACCCAAAAATAGTCTAGCAAACCCATAGCCCCTTTTTCTCAAATATTTGGTCTTAATAAATCCTAAATCTAAGACATTATTGTTAGACTCTAAATTATTGAGCATTTAATCAAACTTGCTTATATAATTTTCATCCTAACATGTTGAATCAAATAATCAAACATCAAAGACTAAACTCAAAAAGCACAAAAAATTGGGATAAAATAAAAAATTCCTAAGTCTTAAAAAGTGAACTCATTCACACATGGGTGTGCACTCAAAAATAAAATAAAAAAAATAAAAGGGAGAAAATACCAATTTTGTCTTATTCTCCACAAAGTTGACCAATAAAAATCACTTTATCATCTCACATGGATTGAGAGGAATTGCATCTCCACCATTGATCAAATTATTTTGCCTCTTAATCTCAATCACTCATTCCTTGGAATCTCTTATAAAAGGGATAGCTCCCTTGCTCATCCATAACAAGGAGATTTGGAGTAAAGTTATTATGCTATTATCACTCTAAAGTTTACTAAGAGCATTCATAGTAATTTTCTTTCATTAGTAGCTTCTTGCATTTCTTGGATTATTAGTTTTAATTCTTAGCTTAGATGACATTCTAGTTTCTTCATGGATTAATATAGTTGCATTGGTTCTTCTCATTTGATAATTTAATCTTGCATCTTAGTTCTATTTCTTTTAATGTTAAGCATCTAACTTGCTAGTTCATGCATTTCCATTTTCAAGATTTCAAGAGAAAAGTATGCAAGTCTATGCATCTTGCTCACTCTCTTTGCATTGAATCTTCCATTTTGGAGTAGTCAAGTCACCGATTTCTCTATGTCCAATATGATGGAAAACTATGAGAATCACACTCGCTTCAACTAGGAAGCAATATGCGGGTTTCAAGGGTTTTTAGTTTAGTACCTTAAATCTCATGTTTTTCTAACCCCTTGATATAATGGTTTATTGAAGTGTTTGGTTGTAGATTTTAAACTCACATTTTACCACACACATTTTTGGCGCCCACCATGGGGCAGAAAGTTGTGTTTTTCTCCATTTTCATGATTTCTTGCATATTGTTGACGAAACTGCGCTTTTTGTTGTACAACTCTATGTTCTTTGTCATACAACAAATTGTAGATAGGTACTTTGTCGTCTAACAACAGGTATATTGTCGTATGAGCTTTTATTATCTATCTTTTGTCGTACGAGGTTTTGTGAGACTCTATTTTGTCGTATGATAGTTGTTGTATTGTCATACAAGATTTGATGCCAGTCTGTGTTCTATACTTTGTCATTTCAAAAACAACAAGCATTTTTAGAGTTTCTCTTAGGCTAATTTTTTATTTTTGATGTCTTGCAAATCTTCTATGGTCTTTTACTATTTGTTTTTGCAGCCTATTTGGGTTTTTTAGAACATTTTGAGGAAGACTCGCTTGACAAAGTCACATTTTCACACTATTTTGATACAACTACTAACGGTTTGTGCTTTTAGGACGCTTGCCAAAGGAAATTTGAGATTACTAATGGTTGTGTTTGCAGGTTGTCTTAAAATCACATCAACAAAATGATCGTGCTTGTTAGCATTTTCTTTTGTTTCTTAGGCACATAGATTAACTAAAGAGATATTTTTTGTTTAATTTGGAGAAAGTGTTAGGGGAGTATGCTCTCTTTCCTTTTTTGGGAAGATCAAAAACCTAGACTCACTTATTTTTTATTAAACAATTAAATCTTTGGGAAAGAACTTACAGCATGTCTTGTGTGTGTGTGGAGAAAATGATACTAGATAGGAGAGTATGCTCTTTTCCCGTTGAGGGAAAATTAGAAATATTGACTCCTTTTTGTCGCTAATCCATTTACTTTTCAAGTTAAACCTTTAGAGGGCCTGCCAAGGGAGAAATCTCTTGGGAATGACCTAAGTGGGGAACAAGAGGACCTAGCTACTTCCACCCTACTATAATCAAATGCTTCCTTCAATCCAAAGAGAGGGAAGACATGGCTATTTCTATCTCTAATGCTTTCTCACTTGTAGGGCCTCATTGCCCCAACCTTTGCTAAGAAAGAACTACATTTGATTGAGTGCTTGTAGGGCTATTCTTGGTCTTAATCTTGTTTACAAGACTACAAGGGAGATACATTCAACTTGTGTAGGGTTGAGAAGTCTGAATCTAGCGTGCACGACTATACATTTTGGGTGTTTGTAGGGCTATATGCCTTAATTTAGCTTGCAAAACTACAAGGTCTAGTCATGAACGGATGAACTTACTAAACACCTTTTAGATAGAGGCTACCCGATCTACCTCTGAAAGTATCATAATCTTTGTGCAAGGATTGATCCAAGTGGACTTTACCTAGATCACCCCAAGATTTTACACCCAACATATGTATTCCCAAGGACATTTAAAGCATGAATGTGGCATGGGAGAGGTTATGCGATTCGAGCATTGAGTCTCTTTCCAAACCCACAATGTCCCTAGTCCTGACAAAAGCTAATATCACTTTGTGTGAGGTGAAGGAATAAATGGTGTGGGAAAATATTATGATAGTAAGCCAATTTGACTATAGGGTAGAGAGTGTTTGTTTCTTCACACTTTGTGTTTGATGTTCTTGTACACATTGAAACTTAACATATCCTTCGAACAAGAGCACTTTGACAACAGAAAATAGAAAACATCAATATTTTCACCTCTTGAACATTAGACAAAATTGTCCAAAATCTCTTGCACACAAGTATAAAATTGTTCCAAATTCTTTTGTCATTTCGTGCCATAGCATTTGTTGTATGACAACACATCCAGAAGGCAGAAAATCATATGAGGATACCTGCATTGTCATATGAGAACCCCTGTATTGTCGTATGAGACCTGAGTGGAAATCAGTCCAACATAAAGATCTTTGTCATTTAGTCACATTCTTGCAGCAACAACTATTATATTGTGTCACGGTCTTTTCAAATTTCAAATCTAGTACTTGGGTTTGTCGTTGTATTTTGTCCTAGCTTCTTACAACTCTCTCAATCATATTGACTCTTTGCTCTTGGTTCTTTATCAACTTCATCACAAGTGTTGTCTAAGGTATTCAGACCTCAAATGCATGATACCTTGTACAAGTTCAACAACCAAATCTCATTTTCTTCATCAAAAAAATCTTTGTAGCGTTGACATTGACTTGAAATCTTGATCTTCTAGAGAAGTTAGTCATAGATTGCCGAACATGGTCCAAACAAGAATTCAAAAGGTTGATCTTGATTCCAAGGGAAAATCTATAGATGACTTTGCTTAAGACCTATCCTCTTGTCAGAAACCCAAGACAAATCACAAGATCTCACACAAGGACACTTCAAATCCACAAGTGACAGTACCCTTGTTTGACTCTTCAACTTTGGTTACACACAAAACCTCAAACATGTCATCTTATAATTGAGGGTCCTAACATGACCACCAGAGTCAACATACTAGTGCTTCCTCTTCCGTACAGGATCCCACTTTTGGGGAGATTAGGAAGTGTTAGCAAGATAAACATTTGTTAGAAACACTGAGAGGGGGGTGAATAATTGTTTGTCAATTATCTTTATTTCAGCAACTTGAAACTTAAATCAAATAGATAACAAATGAAAAATAAAACATTAACACATAACACAAGATATGTTTATGGGGAACCTTGATCAGAGGAAAACCCCGGTGGGAATTAGTACCCACAAATGATTGTACTAGTCTTATGAACTTGTTAGAGTTCCTTTGCCCTGTTAGGAGCAGTCTTTACAATGCAAGTACAATTACCCTATTAGGAGTCTTTACAAAACCCTATTAAAGGTAAATGGCTCACTGCCAGAGCTCACTACTCAATAGGATGAAGGCTACAACCTTCAGATAATAGATATATACTATATCAAAAGATGAACTGTTGTTCTGATCAGTTCTGTTTATGCACTGATGCTCTAATATCTCAAAGAGCTTTATCTCATATTGATTTGTTTGTACTATTCTTCTGGATATATTTTTTGCATATTTCCACTCTCACACTTCATACAAAATTGCATGTTAAGTATATATACATGCTTGAATAGACGCGACCAAAAACAAGACCTTAGTCAACCCAAAAACAACATACAAAATGCTTCCAAATGAGTTGGCTTAAGCATTTTTACATGAGTGTTAAAGACATAATTACAAAGATATTACAATAGGTGCATGGCCATTAAAAAACAAAATATTTTACGCGAATCAAAATCTGATGTCGGCTTCATGCTCTATTTTATGAACTGCTAGTGGCACTTGAACTTGCTGTAACTAGTCTGTACTGTTATACCTTACCATGCGTGTATAGATTAAGCTTAATAAAATATCATAAAGCTTACATATAAAGGTGCATACTCTGACTCAATTGTATGCATGTGCGTTGGTGTTCTGATTAACTACATATCTCTATTTTGTTATGTCTTCTATACTTAGCCAAATTTTGATCTTCAAAGTTTGTGAACTTACTTGTTAAAACTTCATATGAATTTGTTGCCATAATGACAACACAAAATTATTCATATATAACCTAAGTGTTAACTTGCCAAAAATCTCCCCCTTTTTCATTAATGGCAACAAAGGAATGTGGCCAAGTTACTTAAACTTTGACTTAAAAACAAAAATTGTAAGTTTATTGTACATCATACCTTCGGCTATATATTTAATACTCCTTTATATAAACTACTCCCCCTTTGACATTAATGACAAAGGTGTCAAAAATTAAAGTCCCTAAGTACTTACTCTGAGTATACATCTGGGTATGCAATCTGAAGATTCTTGAGTTCTTGCTTCCAAAAAGCCTTGAGTGCATCAACAGTCTGAAGATGGGCGCATAATGCATATGTGAGCTTCTCCATTTTTGTTAGATCCATGTAGGGGCCTTGATCATATGTAAAAATAGTTGCATCAATCTATTTGATGTTCTCATTTCATACAGCTAAGGAGGGCGCAAGTGCATTTCTCAGTTGGGTTTGCCTGGTCCTTATCTTGCTGATCTCTATCTTGGCTTTTTCAATCTTGTCTATCTACCCTTGATAGATGTTGTTGCAGATATTGATGTCTTGGGAGGATGTTTCAACTGATTTCCTTATGTTTTCAACCAAGATGTCTACTTCTTCAATCTTCTTGATGTGCTTAGAAGTGAATTTTCCTCTATCCATACAGTTAGCTATCACCTTCCTGCCTTTTGTTGCTAACTCTTTTAGAATTGTTTGACCAATCTTCAATGAGTTGATATCTAATGAGAAGTTCTTGATCAGTTCATCCAATCTTCCCTTTTTGTACTCATCCTCTACAGTTTTAGTAGCTAAATCTACTAGACTTGTGAAGTTTGCTTTGAAGCTTGTTAAGATGCTATCAACATCATCAACTAACTGAATATTTGCTAATTTATTCTTTGTTGGCACTAGGTTATTCAAAATGTTTACTAACTCAAGAAAGAGAGGATTTCTCATAACTCATTTCTCTTTGGCTTTCTCCATGGCTAATACACTGATTTTTATCAAGTCTTCTTCTCCCCATGCATTTAGGTTTGTTGAGTTAGGGGTTAAAATTGACAACAATGATATTGATGCTTTTATAGATGGAGTGAATATAGAATTTTGACTAGCATCCATACATTCACTTTTCACTGGGATCTCCATAGAGGGTGGTTCATTAGATTGATTATCTTCCTCATTATTCAAATCTGTTGAATCTTTAGACATAACTTCATCTTGCTGCAAGGGAGTATTATCAATGCATACCTTCTCTGCTTCTTTAGTGCTGACAAATGATTTTTAAAATTTGTTCAAGTCATTATCTGAAGCTGTCATTGTTATCTTAACATCATTGATCATAATGGTTTCATCTAAATCTTTGACTGTGTCAGAGAGTGATGGAACTTTGGGCACAAAATCCTGTGGACCTATCATAGGCACATTAAGAATCTTTGGTTCTTTATCTTGTTTAGAAGGAAATTGAGTCACTTTTGTTGTAGACATCATTGATGGATACATGTGTTTGTCCAAAAACACTTGCTCGAGTGCTCTTTCAGTCTCTTTGCAAACCAATTCATACTCTTTGTTCATAATGTGAAGAGTTCTTGTTTTGGTTCTTAGATGAGGTTTTACCAAATCTAACAGTATTACCTTCTCATCATGTGAGCAAAAAGGAAGAAGACTGTCTAATGTTTCTTCTCTAATCCTCATATCTTCTTCTATTGCTTGTCTTTTCAATAAGTCTAGTATGTTCCATACTTTGTCTGGAATGACTTTCTTGAGTTCCAAAACTGACCTTTTAAACTTGATCTAGTCTTCCTTCATTAATGATTTTGTTCCTTAAGATCTCAAGATTAGGTCTGAATCCTACCTCAAGAGGGGCTTGAGTATTCTTTACTTTGCTCCGTTTTGTCCTTGAGGATGGGTGGCCCATGGGAACTTGCTTCCTTCTTCTAGTCAATTTTCTTGGTACCAAAGGTGGAGAGGATTCTCGGTCAATAGTAGTAGAGGGCGCAGATGTATCTTCATCATACTTCTTTTTCTTCTTGTGGATATCATCTGATTTCTCTATTTTGACCTCTGCGGGTGTTTTCTTAAGTTCTCTTGCAATTTTAGCTTCCCTAGCTTTATCTAGGTCTTCTTGGGTGACACCATGAACTTTTAGGATGTTAGATGTAAACCTTGATGCCTTCCTTTTATTGTCTGCACTGTATAAGACATAATCAACTTGATTTGTCTTCTCTCTGTATGTGCCCCATCAAGACTCTTTTGGATCCTTAGGCTCAGATAAAAGAACTTGTGCTTATCCTTCCAAAACATGTTCTTCTACTTCATAACCAAGTGGGTGAATCCATTTGGTTCTTGGCTCAACTGCTTCCATGCAAGTACAGTCAGTTTCCACCATGAAGCATATGGTATCCTTGTATTTCTCAACTATCTTCTTCGGTATTCTAAACCTATTTTACATCTTCATCCTAAATGTCTTGATCTCCATATCCATAGATTCCTTTACACTACTTTCTGATGTGGCTTTTAATGAAATTTGAGACAAAGTAGGTTTGCTCCTATCTAGGTAAAGATTAGAGACCTTACCAACAATGTGGAAGTATAAGTATATAATCAATGAGCCAAATCTGAATATTTTGTTTCTGTCATGCTTGATAGATTTGATGTTCTCAATTAGTTGAGCGTGCAATATCTCACAAAGATTATATTGTGTGTTATCTCTTGCCATCCTTATTGCTGCCAGAATTGTAGCTGGGGATACACTATTTAGCCTGCTTGCATGCTAAAACTTGTAACCAAGTATCATGGTGATAAGTTTGATGCCTTTCTCCTCAATAGGATCAACAGTCATCATGTGCCTATCACTTCTAGATAAGCATGCCTACTCAACCTGTTTCTTGACATCCTTTCCAGTGGGAAGAACAGGTCCAACCTTAGAGAGTCTAGTCATCTCATGAATGAGGTCAATAGTAATGTGGAAAGGAACTTCACCAATCCAAAATAGATCATCATGAATCCTACTGAGTAGAATTTTAACCTATTCTGGTTCATAGAACTCATGCGCATTTGTATACTAAAAAATAGGGTTATCAGTGAGATGTGAGTATTCATCCTTGAATGAGTAATCATGTTTCAACATTGATTCCATGAGCGTTGTTATGCTATTGTCACCCACAGACTCATTTTTATAGTAGATGTAAGCGCATATGTCCTCTACATGTATGACTCCTAACATAGTCTTGGAGAATGCCCCTTCTACATCATCTAGCACTGACTTGAATGGATGATTTTTAAACATGAATCTCTTCCTTTCAGTGATGTCAAAGACTATAGGGGTTTCCATACTTGTTGATTTCTTAAGTAGGGTTTTACTAGAGTTCTGAAATGACACGTCTGTGCTAGGGTTCCTTTTTGACTTCAACTTGTTTTTCTAACCAACCAACGGTTATCCTTCAACACTTCGATGCTTATTTCTCCTGTTCTCTTTGAATTCTCAATCTCGAATGCAGAGTGAAGATATAAGATCTTTTACTGACTTACATATAAGTTACTGCATTTAATGCTTGTTGTCATAACATGGTTTCCACATATAATTTCTATCTTTGTTTATGTCAAAGTATAATCTGTGCATCCATGCATGCTATCTCTATTCATGATCAAATACATGAATCCATAGGCGTATACTCAGAGGTGAGTATACTAGCCACACAGGGGTTTAGAGCTTCTATAGCTCCCCCTATGACCATGAGGGTCATCTAACCAGAAGTAGAAGTTGCGTCCACTATGGATGCATCTACTACCTTGTTAATATCATCATCTTTCTTTAATTCAACCCATATTTTACCTGAATCTTCTGTAGCTTTTACAAACTTGAATTCTCCAAATTCTTCAAATAATGATCCTTTAGGCTTTTCTTGTCTTAGTGTTCTGGATTTGCAAAACCTTGAGATATGTCCAGCTTTGTTACATGAGTGAAAAATGATTGGAGGTCTATTGATATTGTTTACCATGCTACATTGCTTGGCTGTGTGTCCATTATAGTTACATGTCTAACATGTAATGTTCTGATAGTTTCTCTGAGGTTGATTTCTCTGATTGTATTGAGTCAGATTCCTTTGGTTTTGTTGTGACTGATTTCTCTGACTAGTTCTGCAATGTATAGCCCTATGAACAAATTTATTAAAAGAGTAAAAATAGCCATTGAAGGGTCTTACCTCTTTAAAATCTCTTTCCAAATGTCCATTCTTGTTACAGACATAACAAGTTTTGTTAAATATCTTGTGTTCATCTTTAGATGATTCTACTCTGGCTTCTATTAGATTCTCAGTAGCCTTTACTTCTATAGATTTTTCTTGTACTTTCTTACTTTCTTGTATTGTATTGGTTTCACTTTGTGCTACAATGTATCCAACACCAATAGTATCTCCTCTTAACTTTTGTGCATAGAGTTGTGATTGAATTAGATCAGAACTTGTGTGTGGTTTTTCAATATGATTCTTTGCTTCTGTCAATTCAGATTCTATCTTTTTCTTGATGTTTTCCAACTCTGAGATCTTCATATTTGCTTGCATAAGTTCTTCATCTAATTGCTTACTTTCTTTGGTCTTTTCTTCAATAGTTGTTAGGCTATCTGTTAACTGTTCATTTAGATCTTCAATCTTGTCCTTCAGAGACATGTTTTCTTCATTCATCTTTTTGACCATTTTTCCCAAATCATTCGTAGAGCAATCTTTCAAATCTTTTCTTAATTTTTTGATAAGCATTTGGGAGCCATCAAATTTTAGTTTTAGTTCTTCATTTGCTTTTTCAGATTTGTCAAGATCATCAAGGGCTGCTTCAAGATTCTTTTTCAAATGTTTCACTTCTGCTGAATCCATGATCTCCTCAAGTGGTTAAGAGTTATTTCAGATGACCAGAGCTCTGATGCCAATTGTTAGAAACACTGAGAGGGGGGGGGGTGAATCAGTGTTTGTCAATTATCTTTATTTCAAAAACTTGAAACTTAAATCAAATATATAACAAATGAAACATAACACATTGACTCATAACACAAGATATGTTTACGGGAAAACCTTGATCAGAGGAAAACCCCGGTGGGAATTAGTACCCACAAATGATTGTACTAGTCTTATGAACTTGTTAGAGTTCCTTTGCCCTGTTAGGAGTAGTCTTTACAATGAAAGTACAATGACCCTATTAGGAGTCTTTACAAAACCTTGTTAAAGGTAAATCACTCACTACCAAAGCTCACTACTCAATAAGATGAATGCTACAACCTTCAAATAACAAATATATACTATATCAAAAGATGAACTGATGTTCTGACACTGTTGTCTGATCAGTTCCGTTTATGCGTTGATTCTCTAATCTCACAAAGAGATTTATGTCATACTAGATTTTTTGTATTGTTCTTCTAGATGTCTTTTCTTCATATTTCCACTCTCACAGTTCATACAAAATTGCATGTTAAGTATATATACATGCCTGAATAGACGTGACCAAAAACAAGCCCTTAGTCGGCCCAAAAACAACATACACAATTTTTCCAAATGAATTGGCTTAAGCATGTTTACATGAGTGTTAAAGACATAAAAATAGGCACATGGCCATTAAAAAACAAAATATTATACGCTAATCAAAATATGAAGTCGGCTTAATGCTCTATTTTATGAACTGCTAGTGGCACTTGAACTTGCTGTAACTAGTCCGTACTATTATATCTTTCCATGTGTGTATAGATTAAGCTTAATAACATATTATAAAGCTTAAGTATAAAGGCACATAATCTGACTTGATCATACGCATGTGCGCTGGTGCTCTGATCAGCTGCATATCTCTATTTTGTTCTGTCTTCTATACTTAGCCAAATTTTGATCTTCAAATTTTGTGAACTTACTTTTCATAACTTCATATGACTTTGTTTCCATAATGAAAACACAAAATTAGTCATATGAACCCTGAGTGTTAACTTGCCAACAAAATTTTCAAAAGATGATGCAAGCCATCATGCAATTGGACAAGGAAAAATATTTCATGCATCTTGCGTCAACAGGTATTAAGCTTCCACCTGCTTTTGACATTGAGGGGCTCATACAATAAGAAGAAGAGTCACCTATCACTATTCTCAACCAATAATTTAAAGACATGAGATGAGAGTTAAGGGAACTCAAGAAAGCAAAGGAACAACTTCCTAGAAAATACTCATTGGAATCCATATGTCCATTCCCTTTTGCTAAGAATTTGCACATGCCACCTTTTCCCCCAAAGGTTGAAATTCCTAAGTACGATAAAGACAATGGGGGAAGGTGACCCTCAAGACCATGTAAGAATTTTGCACTCCTAGTATGGAATTTATGCATGAGAGGGCCTATCTGATGCAACTATTCCCGCAGAGCCTTAGTGGCCAAGCCTTGGAATGGTTCACAAAACTCACACTTGGCATACAAACATTTGACAAGCTGGTACAAAGATTTATACAACACTACTCTTACAACATCTTACACACAGTTACTATGCTCAACCTTTGCAACACCAAGCAACATACTGGTGAACCATTTGTTAGATTTCTCCAAAGGTGGAGGAAGATATTTGCAAGATACCCTAGACAAATACCAGAGCTAGAAAAGGTTGACATTTTCATCAACAATCTGGTTCCTGAAATGAATTACGGAGCACAAATGCAAAAACATACCTCCTTTAGTGACTTGGTTGACAGTGCTATGAGAATTGAGGATGTTCTCATCAGAAAAGGGGATATTACTTTGAATAAAGACATCAAGTCTTCCAACAAC
Organism: Thuja plicata; assembly: GCA_018584345.1. NCBI lineage: Eukaryota > Viridiplantae > Streptophyta > Pinopsida > Cupressales > Cupressaceae > Thuja > Thuja plicata. The sequence continues at coordinate 541,997 of MU227750.1, forward strand.
AACAACAACAATAACAAGGACAAGAGTAAATACTAGAATAAGAACCGCAACATGGTTAATGACACTGTTGTTGAATCACCTGAGATCAAACCCAATGAGCTAGTATTTAACCTTACTACTAGCATACAGGGTGCCAGGAAAAGTTCAATTACTCCCAACCCTTCTAAAAACACTGAGGATGCTCAGAAAGACAAAGCACTATAGATCCCTCGACCCAAACAAAATTTCACTCCTCTTAGAGAACCTTTGGAAGATGCGCTAAAAACATTGGTTGCCAACAAGATCATCACAATTACCAATTCAAAACTGTGGGAACCTGAGGTAAAACCCAAATGGTGGAATGATGATCACTACTGCGAGTTTCATAAGAATAAAGGACACTTGAAAAATGGTTGTATGAAACTAAAGCATGTGATACAAGATCTAATTGATAAAAAAATTATCACGGTTGGAACTCATGGCTCAAATGATGATCATAAGGCTTTCAAGAAACCTTTTTCATCCTCTGAAAAAGGAGAATCCTCACAAACTTTGGGATTTGCGGTAAATCATACATATGCCAACACTGACAACGTGATACACATGCTTGAACCCTCCGATCAATCTGTCAATGTCATTATCACTAAGGATAAGGAACCTGATTCTGCTTATGTGGTTACTAGAGGTCAATCCAAGGTCACACTTAAAGGAGTGACATCTACATCTAAACAAACAGTTGCACCAACAGACAAACCCTCGTCATCCAAGTAGGTTGCTACAAGATACAACTTGATCGATCAATTACAATGAACCCCTGCCCAGATCTCTATATTAGAGTTGATAAAATTATCACCTTCGCATAAAGAAGTCCTTGAGACTGTGCTTGTTGAAACCAATATTCCTAAGGACCTTGATGTTGGTCGATTCTAGACCATGGTTAATCATCTGACCTCTCCTCACTATCTATCCTTTTCAGAAGAGGATGAAAAATCTCTTAATCACCCACACAATCAACCTTTGCACATAGAGGTTTTGATTAACAAGAGTTGGGTCAGACATGTTTTGATAGATGGAGGCGCTGGGCTAAATATTTGTACTCTCAAACTAGTCACAACACTAGGGTTATCTAAACATACCATTTATCCTCGATGAAAGATCACTATTAAAGCATATGATAAGGAAGAGAGATCATCCAAAGGACTCATGGTACTTCCCATCATGGTAGGTCCTATTGAAATAAATGTCACATGCCAAGTGCTTGATTTTCCTCTCGTATACAATATTTTGCTAGGGAGACCATGGATCCATGACATGTAGGCAGTCCCCTCCACGTATCACCAATGTGTAAAATTTCCCTACAATGGAGTGGAAGTGTCCATTCTAGATGACAACATCTACTCCTGTAACACTTTGAAGAAAGTCGACAACATGGTTCCACACAATAAGGAAGCATTACAAAATTTTGAAGCAAATCAAAAGGTACTAATGCAAAGCTTTGAATAAAAAATTAAGATTAACAACACGAGCATGGGAGAATACCAGCTGACTTCTCTTCCTTCTTCTCCCAGATCTTATGGTATTCCATCCTCGTCTTTCCCACCTTCAAATGGTAAGAAAGTAGAAATACATGAGGGAACTGGAATGGTGAAGGCACAAGTGTCTCTTTCAGAAGAGAATGAAGAAAAGGATATTCTTGAGGATATCAGATGATGAAACAAATTAGATATAAAGGTAAAAGATCCTTGGGAAAGGAAAAAGGTCATATAGAACCTCTTGATGCTGAATTTTGAGATCCTATAGATAAGACTGGCTTGGGTTACCATGAGAAAAGGACCCATCCTTCCCCTAAAAACAATCATCCTAGTAACTCCCGCATATATGCATATGATACAGATACTTAAGATGAGAACGAGATTACTCCTCTTCCTTTTGATCAATTGATGCATGTTGCCGCTGACAATTTGGCATATCAAGGGGAACCATATGTCCCCTCATTTTACAGAGCTTCCTTTGAACCAAATGGGTCCAATGCTTCAATTATTATAGAGATATCAACTCAAGAGTCAGGCATAAAAGATAGACATCCTAACCAGGGGCAACTTGTATTCACCTCTCATGTTTTTGACTTACCACATTTCTCAAATGAAAGTGTGCATGATGTTGAGGAGGCCTCTCCTCGTGCCTCTCAAAATTCAGAAGATGATTCCATTCAGTGTGGAACGGATCGACAAAATGAAACAATAACTACCTTAGTGTCCCAAGGATTCTCTCTCTCTTTGTGGAAGATAGAGATCATGCTCCTATCCAATTTGATTATGGGCAAGATAATACTCTACCATAAAAGCATCCTAACCGGGGGAAAAATGTGGCTCCTACGCATGTGTTAGAGTTATCTCACTCAATTGAAACAAACTCTAATGAGTATGAGTGGGACTCCTTCTCTGATGCTACTATAGATATCAAAGTGGATGTGGTTAAAAAATTTGTACCCTATGTCCTACATGAAGATAGTGTTCACACCAATGAACCTCTGAGTGAACATCCTGAACCATAACTCGTCCTTATTCCCAATGATGATTATGAAGAAGAGGAAAGGCTTCCTCTTCCACATAACAAAAATAATAATTTTGGGAGAGAACCCCAGAATACTCTTGCATCAGCTACTCATGATTGGGATTCTGACAGGCACTCTAGTCATGCCTCCGCATCAGCTAGCAATAGTGGTAATCATACATTCACCAGTCACATGAATAATCTTGCAAATGAACAATGGGCATAGTGGGATCATGAAATAAAGGAAAATGATGACACTTGGGATCTTAGAGACCTTCAAGAAATTGACATGGCTCCTCCACCACGTGTTCCATATAGGATAATTCAAGTCATGCTAATGAGTGTATTTTTAGAACATGTGGTTGCTCAAGAAGAACGAGAAAATGCAAACGATAGGTCAAACGGATTGAATCCTTGTACTACCAAAAACAAATCTGCTAGAAGTGTTAGGATGAATAGCATCCTAGGAAACCCTTTGGAGAGTGCTATCACAGATATTCTCTTGCCTGCTGAAGACCTTGATCCAGATAACTCGGTGCTATCCTTGAAACCTGTTGAATCCCTATCTCTTGTCCATCCCGAGCTCATTGAATGGAACCTTGATGCGCCCCTAGACCTCATCTTTGCTCCTAATGACTACACTTTGGTGTGCTACTTGAATGCCATTGAACCTCTCACCTCTTCCAGCAGTGCAACAAGAAAAACATGACACAGGGGAACATCAAGTTCCTCAGCCTAAAGAGAAAAGACAAAAAGAAACAAAGGTCTGATAGTGAAAACCACTTTGTGATAGTATCAAAACCAAAAATAGTAAAAACAAAAGATGTATCCAATGGTGAAAACCTCTTCAAGGAACCCGAGGAAGGGGAAATTGACCTCCTTCATAATCACATTCAAGAAAGATCATCAGTGCTGATAAAACTAACACAGGCAGTGAATCTGGGAACATCAGAAGCACCTCAGCTTATCTACCTAGCACAATCTCTATCTGAGAAAGAAAAGAAAGAATTTGATCAATTCTTCATGAAAAAGAAAATCAACTTTGCTTGGTCTTATTCAGATATTCCAGGACTAGACATAGACTTGATTGTGCATCATTTATCAATTGCTCTAGGAATCAAACCAGTCAAACAAAAGATTTGAAAGATGCATCCTCATGTGGCATTATTAGTCAATTCAGAATTAGAGAAATTACTGAAGGCTGAATTTAATCGTGCTATAGCTTATGCAGATTGGATTTCTAATATTGTCCTTATGACTAAACATTACAAGTCCATTTTGCACAGAATTCAAGGATCTAAACAAGACTTGTCCTAAAGATGATTTCCCATTACCTAATATTGACATGATTGTAGATCTTATGACTGGTTATGAGATGTACTCACTAATGGATGGATTTTCCAGCTACAATCAGATAAGAATAGCTCCTGAAGATCAAGAGAAAACCGCTTTCACCTACACTTAGGGCACATTTTGTTGGAACATCATGCCTTTTGGACTCAAAAATGCTGTAGCGACATATCACCGAGCTATGACCACTATATTCCATGATATGATGCATAAAAACATGGAAGACTATGTAGATGACACCCTGGCAAAATTAGAAAGAAGAGCTACCCACCTAGAGGATTTAGAAAGGATTCTAGATAGAATGGAAAAATTTAGGCTTAGATTGAATCCTAAAAAGTATGCTTTTGGTGTAACTTCTAGAAAGCTGCAGGGATACATTGTTTCAGCCAAAGGAATCAAGGTTGATCCTGAAAATGTAGAATCAATAATGGATATGCAAACTTATCGCAACATCAGTCAAGTTAGGAATCTACAAGGCCGACTCCAATCTATCAAAAGATTCATATCCCAACTTGCATATAAGGCACAACCCTTTACAAGAACATTGCACAACAGAGTTATATTCAAATGGGATGAAGAGTGTGAGAAACACTTCCAAAAAATCAAAGAATATCTTCCTAATCCACCCGTACTGATGGCTCCTATTCAGGGTAAGCCTCTTCTTCTCTACATCTTAGCTACTAACACATCCCTAGGATCTTTGTTGGCGCAACAAGATGAAAGAAAAAAAGAAAGAGCCATATATTACATAAGAAGAACCATGGTGTCCTATGAGAATAACTACACTATTATTGAAAAATCTTGCCTTGCTGTATTTTTTTCTTCTCAATAACTAAGACACTACATGCTGGCACACTCTATTAAGCTAATTGCTAAAATAGATCCTCTTAAGTACCTATTAAGAAAATAAACTCTCACTGGAAGGTTGGCTAAGTTGGTTATGATCCTTAGTGAATTCGACATTAAATACATTGACATAAAAGCAATCAAAGGACAAGTTATTTATGATCACCTCGTTGATGCTCCTTTACAAGACACACGACCACTGTTGATAGAATTTCCTAATGAAGCTATTTTTCATCTTATAGAACATACATGGACAATGTTCTTTGATGGATCCTTTACACAACAAGGAGTTTGTGCTGGAACCCTCTTTATCACACCGCAAGGATATAAGATCCCAAAAGCTTACAAAATGATTTTCCCTTGCACTAACAACATTGTGGAATATGAAGCTTTAGAAAATGGTTTAAAGATGGCTATCGAATGGAAAATTACTAAATTGCACATCTATGGTGACTCACAACTGGTAATCAATCAAGTCAATGACCAGTACTAGACAAAGGATGATAAATTGCTACCATATAAATGGATGATTGATGATCTTAAAAAGTATTTTGTATTTGTTACTTTCCAAAAGATACCAAGAGAAGCAAACAAAGCAGCTGATGTTATGGCCACTTTGGCCTCCATGTTACAACTTGAAGAGCATCACTCTCACTATGAATTCCTAGTGGAAGAACACCTCTTTCCAGCCTATGATTCCATGGAATCCTTAGTTGTGTGCTCCCTAGTGAGTACCGATTGTTCCCATTACACCCATATCTACTCTTACCTCCAAAATCAAACCTTTCCCAATGACCTATCCAGAAATGAAAAGTGAAACCTTATAAGGACTGCATCCTATTACTTGATCATGGGTAATGAATTGTATAAAAGAGGTCTTGATGGTACTCTCCTTAGGTGTCTAGAATACGATGAGTCTAAGCGCGCACTAGAGGAAGTCCACAAAGGTATCTGTGGATCTCATTCGAATGGTATTTCACTAGAAAAGAAACTCCTACAAGCAAGATACCACTGGCCCTCTATAGAAAAATATGCCATACATTTTTCCAAGACATGCAAAAAATTCCAAACTCATGGTAACCTAATTCACACTCCTGCATGCGAGCTGTTACCTTTTATTACATACTAGCCATTTCAACAATGGGCCTTTGATCTGATTGAGAAAATCCATCCCTCGTCCTCTTGAGGACATAATTTCATTATCACAACTACTGAGTACTTCACAAAGTGGGTTAAAGAAATTCCCTTAATCAAAGCTACAGGTAAGCAAGTATCTATGTTCATCCTCAATTATATCATCTGTAGATATGACATTCCTTCATCCATTGTGAAAGATAATGGGGGGAAATTTAAAAATAAAGACATGGATGAACTTTGTGACAAGTTCAAAATCACCTAAAACTCTTCTTCTACTTACTACCCTCAAGGGAACGGATAGACTGAGGCCTCCAACAAAAATATTATGAAGATCTTGCACCGAACATTGAGTTAGACTGGGAAGGATTGGCACCTTCAACTCAATCCAGCATTATGGGCTTACAGAACTAGCATTAAAACACCTACAGGGGCAACACCATTTTCCTTGGTATATGACGTAGAATCTTTAATACCCATTGAGACAAAAATGCCCTCGCTTCGATTCAATCTGCATGGACTCATTACTAATGAAGATGATCAGATTTCCAGAATCTAGGAGCTAGAATTACTTGATGAACGTAGAAAAGAAGCATTTGACCATCTGAGGGTCAATCAAAAGAGAATGTCTCGAGGCTACAACAAGGTAATGAGACATAGAAAATTTTAGATTAGAGACCTTGTGCTTAAGGAAATCCTAAGAATCAGTAACATCGTGAACAAAAGAGAAAGTTTGAACCCAAATGGTTGGGTCCCTTTGTGATCACTATAGCCTTTGGCTCTGGGGCCTATCAACTATCAACTCTAGAAGGGGATACCTTTACTGATCCCATCAATACTCTCCACCTGAAGAAGTTCTACACTTGAGCATTCTCATTGATCAACAACATGTACATACATATATGATCTTGAAAAAATATCAAAAACAACTAAAAGATCAAAAGATCAAAAAATTTTGGAAAAGGTCCTGAAAAAAGTGTCTGTCTCCGTGAAAACTTGGCAAACAAGTGCCTTGATGAGTCAATAAAAAAAATTAAAATTGAGAAAAAGAAAAAAAAAAGTAAAAAAGGAAAAATAAAAAAAAATTGAAAAATCAAGAAAAAAGTGCCTTGCTGAAAACCTGGAAACAGGCGCCCTAGTAGCAAAAATAGAATCTCTACCAAGTGGTGAAAACCTAGCAACAGGCACCACTAGTAACCTAGTGCTCCATCTATGATTGCATAGGTTGGCTCATCTCATTTATGGGATGATCTTCATTCTTTTCTGAGCTGTAACATCAATTCAGTCCTTGCTTCACTGATTCAAGCCATATTTAGGTCTTGTATAGGCCTCCTATCTTTTAAACATCATGTTAGCCAACCTATCAATTCCTCATGATTGGTCTCCTTCTCTGGACAGTTTTCCACTGACGCACTGGTGTTTCTCAACACCTTAATCAACAGTGTTTCTCAACACTCCCATTTTAGACAAATTTTTGTTCCTCAACACAACATCATATAACATACACACAATAACACACAAACAAACCAATATGACGGTGTTTATCAACACCCACATCAAACAAGTTAAACAAAATGAATGATTGTTGACAATTTTCTTGTATTCTATTTGTTATCAATGATTTCCTATGTTTTCTTTGATTTCTGCTTGTTGGTGTAGTTCCAATGATCTTTATGTCAAGAGAGTAGGGTGTATTTGATAAGATCTTTTGCACTCAAGTGGATCATCCACACATCCCTCGATCCTACTCTCTTGCACCATAAGGTGAGGTTGGTCCTATCTCCTTGTCTGTTATTCTACTTGTTTCAACAACAATGCATTCATGGTTATCTTGGCTCTGAATGCCTCGATACCGGTGTACTTTTGTTATATCAATTAGAAATAATGTTCAAGTCATCTTAGCTCTTGTGCCTAGATGCTTACATTTGTTTCTCACAACTATCCAATGAAGAGTCATATTCATATCCTTATGGTTGTGCTGGTATCAGTAAGGATTGTATTGACTCTGATGTACCAAACGTCCAAATGATGAAAATATTGTTACTAAAGAAATTGATGACTTGAATCATGTTGTAGGTTGCATTTATAGGCTTGCATAATAGCATGGTAACATACTCCATCAGATAAATTTAAACTGAGAGATATCTCGTTAACTAGTTGCTCATCTAATCCTTTGCTGACGTAATCAACTACATTTCATCTCCTTAAGGTTACCTATCTACACACCAAGGGGTCAGTAACAAGAGAAAGAGCATTAGATATATTCAACACAAGATAAACAAAGCACGCATGATTTACATCTGTCATCTATGATCTAAGCTACATAAAGCATACAACATCAAAATATTATATAACAAAAAGATATCTGACAAGCGATAAAGATGAGACAACATATTCAATGCCAAAAAGGATCATATATATATATATATATATTAGGTGCCTTGGTGTATACAAAAAGATGTACTCTCATAAATATCGAGCAAAAATGTGCACCTTCAGTGAAAATGAATCATATAAAATCATATGGATCTCAAAAATCAGAATGGGATAAGACAGAAGGGGGATGAATCAAGTCTCACTTCCTCCCTTGCCACCATCAGGCGTTGGGCATGGAAGAGCATTTTTCCTAGGTGGAGGGCCTGCTCCCTCATATCGTGCCAATTAATATGAATACGTTGGCACCTGATGTGCCATAGGAACCACTTTAGTGTACACTACAACATAGTAGGCTGCCCTACTGGTATGAAATGTCACATATCTCTGTAAAGCCCAAACTCTCTCCTTGTGACCTGCAATCACTCACTCATGCCTTGTGATCACTCGATCCCACTCTGCAATCTGAGACTGGGCTACTGCTAGTTGTGTCTGAGAGGCTCACAGTCCTATCCTCAATGACTTGATCACATACTAAGCTATCTATGGCTCTCTTTGAGGTCCCTCCTCTCCTTATGGTCCCTCCTGTTCTACATCATCTAGTCCTAGGTCAGGCTGTATGGTTGGCATCTCCTCCTCTGCAACTTGTGTGGCTGGAACCTATCCTCCAATCGACCCTAGGGTGCCCATCTCCCCGTGATCTCTTTTTCACCCCAACCTTGGTGTCCTTCTTGTGCTAGGACTGATCTCCACTCCTACCCTCAGCTGTGTGGGAGTCCTCTACGGTGGTCTCTAAGGTGCTCTCTGTGGAATGATCGGTGCATCTACCACAGGTGCCTACTCTGGGGCATCCTCATCAATCCTAGGAACTCTCTCTGTCAGATCTATAAATCTAGGAAAAGGATACCGTGACAGATGCTCCCAATACTCCAGAGTAACTTCTACATTTGCTACTCCCTCCAAATACTCCCAGGCCATTCTATTGAGCTCAATGAGCTACTGTGTGCACAATGCAAGACATAACCTTTATAATGACATGTTAAATGCTTAGTCTATGATTTATAAGCTCTAAGATATCTATGAAGAACTAAAAGCAGAAGAATATGCAAAGAAAAAACTTACTTGTGAGACCAGCCTCTGTGCTCCTTGTCTAGAAATTGAGCATAGGTAGTGTACTCCGTAGAGACACTCTGGATATGTCCATACTTCCTCAACACTCAAGACAGTGTGAATCTCTCTATCACTAAGGATGTCTTTCTCAATAGTGGGTGTGAGATGAAGAACTCTCTTCAAACTGTCCACCACTCAACCCAGACCTCTACCAAAAAATAAGGCAAGCTTGAATATTGTCATGTAATGTTCCCATCTCGATTACTTGAGTTTGGTTACATGGCAACCTTATTTGCTGGTAGAGGTCTGGGCTGAGTGGTGGACAGTCCAAAGAGAGTTCTTCATCTCACGCCCATTGTTGGGAAAGACATCCTTAGTGATAGAGAGATTCACACTGTCTTGAGTGCTGAGGAAGTATGGACATATCCAGAGTGTCTCTAAGGAGTACACTGCCTATGCTCAATTTCTAGACAAGGAGAAAATTAACCTAATTAACCTAATTTTCACAAATACAGTTGATTGCTGATGCTTTCCTCATAGGATTTTTATTTGAGATTCCTTTTCATCAAATTTCTTGTGCATTTCCCTCTATAATCCACAAGTCAACTTAAGTCAAATTTTGGTCAAACTTGGTCAAACTTGGTCAACCAGACCTTAAAACAGGCTCACACCTCACATTTTCTCAATACTTTTTGATCTATCAGGCTTGTGTCTCCCCTCCTTTCGATTTCATTCCCGAGGGGGCAATACCATTATATCAACAATTTGATTCACATCAACAAGTTTAGTCAAGTTCAATCTCTAGGGGCATCAGGCCCTGACTCAAATCAAGATCTAATCAAGTGATTCTCATCACTGCACATCAAATCTCAAATCCCTAGGAGCATATCAGATTCATCACACCATATCAATATGAGAACTCCCCTCAATCTGGTAATTGGTTTCATTAGGACTCATATCAAGTAAATTATCCCAATCAATCAATTGAATTTTAATCAATCTCATCGCACCACATCAGGTTGGTTCATCATTCAAACTTAATCTTAAATCTAAAAATTTGCTTGGAGGATGGACATTCGGTTTCATTGCTTCACATCAAGCTAGATGCTCAAAATCTCTATCGGTCCTTGCTCAATCAAGTCCAAAGATGATACCTGTAAAATATCTATCAATCTTCATCCAATCAAGCTCAAAATTAGTACTACTAGTCTTCACTCAATCAACTCCGGAGATGATATCTTCAAATCTCCAATCGATCTTTGTTCGATCAAGTTCAGATTTGGTTATGATCTGTGAGATAGTTTCATCGCTTCACATCAAGCTATTTCTGGATTCAACCAAATTTCAAATGTTCTTTGACCCAATGTGTTTCTAGATCGATCACACATTAGTCAAAGAGGGGGAAATGTAATCACCCAAAAATGGTCTAGAAAACCCATAGCCCCCTTTTCTCAAATATTTGGTCTTAATAAATCCTAAATCTAAGACATTATTGTTAGACTCTAAATTATTGAGCATTTAATCAAACTTGCTTATATAATTTTCATCCTAACTTGTTGAATCAAATAATCAAACATCAAAGCCTAAACTCAAAAAACATAAAACATTGGGATAAAATCAAAAAGTCCTAAGTCTTAAAAAGTGAACTCATTCACACATGGGTGTGCACTCAAAAATCAAATAAAACAAATAAAAGGGAGAAAATACCAATTTTGTCTTATTCTCCACAAAGTTGACCAATCAAAATCACTTTATCATCTCACATGTATTGATAGGAATTGCATCTCCACCATTGATCACATTCTTTTGCCTCTTAATCTCAACCACTCATTCCTTGGAATCTCTTATAAAAGGGATAGCTCCCTTTCTCATCCATAACAAGGAGATTTGGAGTAAATCTATTATATTATTTTCACTCTAGATTTTAGTAAGAGAATGCATAGTCATTTGCTTTCATTAGTAGTTTCTTGCATTTCTTGCATTGTTATCTTTACTTCTTATCTTAGATGGCATTATAGTTTCTTTCATGGCTTAATATAGTTGCATTGGTTCTGCTCATTTGATAGTTTAATCTTGCATCTTAGTTCTATTTCTTGTAATGTTAAGCATCTAGCTTCCTAGTTCATGCATTTCCATTCTCAAGCTTTCAAGATCAAAGTATGCAAGTCTATGCATCTTGCTCACTCTCTTTGCATTGAATCTTCCATTTTGGAGTAGTCAAGTCACCGATTTATCTATGTCCAATCTGATGGACAACTATGAGAATCACACTCACTTCAACTAGGAAGTAATAGGCTGGTTTCAAGGGTTTTTAGTTTAGTGCCTTAAATCTCATGTTTTTCTAACCCCTTGATATAATGGTTTATTGAAGTGTTTGGTTGCAGATTGTTATCTCACATTTTACCACACACACTTGTAAATCTCTTCATAAATGTAAATCTTTCTTTGCACTTTCATATTTACATGTTTCTTCTTGTCTTTCTATTTCCATCTTCTTCCTCCATTTTCTTCTAATTTGTACATGAGGGTGTCATTTATCCTCATATGCAGTCGGGAAAAAGACGGTGTTCTTGATGGTGCCTTTCCAAAATGGATGAGAAGAGACCAAGTACTGCCCCATATGCAAACTAGTTTAAAAAAACCATTGTTTGACCTCATATGCACTTGTGTTCACAAAAGTCCATCATGCGCATGACATGTTTATTCATGTGTGAAAATGTTTTTCACATCTCTTTGGACTTGCTGTCCAGGATGTGTCAATGCTTCCAAAAAGCCTACCATGCATATGGTATGTTTATTCATTTAAGAAAAAACACCTTCCCATTCTCCTTGTTTAAAATTCAAGCTTGTTGTCCACATACGTGCAGTGCCTCCAAAATACTAAGTTCTTCCCTATATGCATTATGGATTGAAAAAACAACTTCTTTCATAATGTTCATACTTACATATCAAATAAGTCCAACTTTCTAATATGCAAAGCAAAGCCGTGGAGTTGGTCAAAATTTTGACCATCCCATTGGTGGAAAGCAAAGCACGCCCGTTGAAATCTTTAGTATAATGGTCAAACTTTTGACCAATCGTTGGTGGAAATGAGCCGTGGAGTTGGTCAAAATTTCGACCATCCCATTGGTGAAAAGCAAAGCACCCCCGTCAAAATCTTTAGTGTAATGGTCAAAATTTTGACCAATCGTTGGTGGAAATGAGCCGTGGCATTGGTCAAAATTTTGACCATCCCATTGGTGGAAAGCAAAGCACGCCCGTCGAAATCTTTAGTGTTATGGTTAAAATTTTGACCAATCGTTGGTGGAAATGAGCCGTGGAGTTGGTTGAAATTTTGACCATCCCATTGGTGGAAAGCAAAGCACCCCCGTCGAAATCTTTAGTGTAATGGTCAAAATTTTGACCAATCGTTGGTGGAAATGAGCCGTGGCATTGGTCAAAATTTTGACCATCCCATTGGTGGAAAGCAAAACACGTCCGTTGAAATCTTTAGTGTTATGGTCAAAATTTTGACCAATCGTTGGTGGAATTGAGCTGTGGAGTTGGTCAAAATTTCAACCATTCCATTGGTGGAAAGCAAAGCACCCCCGTCGAAATCTTTAGTGTAATGGTTGAAATTTTGACCAATCATTGGTGGAAATGAGCCGTGGAGTTAGTCAAAATTTTGACCATCCCATTGGTGGAAAGCAAAGCACGCCCGTCAAAATCTTTAGTGTAATGGTCGA
>MU227751.1:0-19876 GCA_018584345.1 Thuja plicata
GACATGTAGGACTAGGGGTGACCTATTCTTGTAGGTATGGTCTATTTAGGTCCCTAATACTTAGTTCCAATGGTTCTTTCACTTAAAGACAACCCACACACCATGGTTGCTTCACAAACCTATGTTTCACTTGTAGCCTTTTTCAGAGGGAGTTTTTATCTCATCTGAGATTTCTCCAAACAACTACAAGAAATGATCATGGATTTGGACACCCTTTATGACAAAAGACTTTGGAATAAAGCCTTAGAACATGGAATTGAAAATAAGGCAGGATGGTGAACCATATTTCCCTACTAATCAGCCCTAATTAGGCCTCCAATTACACTACAATTACCATGTAAATACATCCAATGCACAAACTGACTATTGTATCATGTGAGGGGATTCATAAATGTCTTCTCCTCTAACTTAGAGCCTTTGATCAATCACAAAATAAAATATATGACTGATGTCCTAAATCTGGATTGGTGCATACATATGAATATACACCTAGGGCATCAATTCTTTCCCACTTCCCTACATCTTGAGAACCCTATCTTGCAGCATATTGAAAAGCATCCTAAGAAAAACCTTTCCACCAAGGGGCATTATATTCCCATGGTGGAAAGTGAAGATACACTTAATCCTTCTAGAAATCTTGAATTAGGGCCTTTAATCTAGGTAATGAGTTTGAAAAATCTACAACTTGCAAACTACGATCGATCAAAGCATGATACCAAAGCCAAAATAAAGAATATTCAAACCAATATCCCTCTATGTTAGACTCCCATGCTCCTCGGGTCGTATTTGTCCGTAGATGATGACTGAATGCTTCAGAATGCAAGAAAATGGTTATTTTTGTTGATTTAAAAAATGATGATTACATGATCAGTCTGCCACCCACCTAAAAGGGCTATTGTAGGTACTCCCAATGGTTAAAAACCAAGTTTGAACCAACTTGACCATTTGGGAGTTGATTTTTGAAAAGTTGTTAATTTTCCTCAAAAGTTGCTTGACAACTTTTGAGCAACTTTTACATTTTATGCATTTTTGCAAATTTAGTGACCAAATTTGGTCAAGATGTTATTCACATGATCCCTAGTGGATCCAAACACTAAAAAATCAATAACAAGCTATTTCTAGGGCTTGGTATCATAATTGACTCATAGTGACCCAAGGGGTCATATTGTGTCAATCTTGGTACTATGGTCTTACATGGTGATCCAATGACTAACCCTAGTGTCTAAGTTTGTAGAGGTCTCTTAGGACCGTGATTGAACCCCTAGGGTCCATAGGAGCATGTGGTTTAGTTTGGGTGCTCCTACACCATACTCCCCATGAGATGAGAACTCAAGTTCCCACTTGAGGGTAACTATTCCAACGAAGTTCCATGCTGCTTGATCTGGTCCTCAGTCATCCAAGTAGCATCTATGGAAGGAAGATCTTTCCATTTAAATAAGTACTACATGTACTTGTTCTTTCTAGACTGCTTTAAGAAATTGGTGTCCAAAATAGAATCCAATTCCTCTAGCTTGCTTGGTGGGAGATTGGTGACATAGTCTTCCTCATTCAAACTTGTTTGTGTGCAATGATCATTTGGTTGATCTGTTGTAACATTGTATGGAGTTAGGTCTGCAACATTGAATATTAAATAAATTTGCAAGGTGGGAGGAAGAGAGATCTCATATGTATTCTCACCCATTTTGTTAAGGATATTACATGGTCCAACTTTTTTCATATCAAGTTTGGAATATCAACCCTTAGGTAGTCTCTCTTTCCTATAGAGTGCCCATACCTTGTCTCCAACTTTTAAGTCAATTTCCCTTCTTTTGTCTGCATGTTCCTTGTATTTCAAAGTTGATTGTTGTAGTGCTTCTTTCACCTCATTCTGCACCTTTGTTATAAGTTCTACCAGTTCTTTTCCTTAAGCACTAATTCTGAAATCAAATGGGAGTTCTACAAGATCCAATGGTCCTTTGGTATGAAGGCCATATACTGCTTGGAAGGGGGTCTTGCCTGTTGACCTGTTCATAGAATCATTGAAAGAAAACTCTGCTCAAGGAAAGATTACATCCCAACTCTATGCATGCTATTTGGTTAGGCATCTTAAGAGATTACCTAAGGATCTATTGACCACCTCCGTCTTCCCATCCATTTGTGCATGATAGGCAGAGCTGTAGGTTAGATTAGTGCCAAGTTTATCGAAGAGTGTTCTCCAAAAATGGCCTTGAAACTTCACATCCCTATTAGATACAATTTTTTGAGGCAATCCATGGATCCTAACTACCTCACTAAAGAAAAATATGTGCAATATGAAAAGCATCATTAGTGTACAAAATGGACCATTTTACTGAACATATCCACTATCACATAAACACTATCAAAACCTTGCTTTGTTCTAGGCAATCCCATGACAAAATCCATTGATATTGATTCCCAAGGTCTAGAGGGAATTGGTAGGGGTTGATATAACCCTAGATTTTTTGACACACCTTTTGCTTACTGACAGATGGTGCAAGTTTCAATAAACTTCTTGACATCATTGTTCATTCTTAGAAAAAAATAACTTCTTTTCACCATGTCTGTAGTCTTGTCAATGCCAAAGTGTCCTCCTAGTCCACCATAGTGCTTCTCCCTTATTATATTTTCCCTCATTGAGCATTTGGGAATGCAGAGTTGAGCTCCTTTGAATAGGAGTCCATTTTGAATCAGATATTCAGAAAAATGAGTGTGGTATCTGCCAACCATGTTTGTCCAAACTTGATAAATCTCTGCAAAATCAGGATCATCAGGGTATAGGTGTTTAAGGGAATAAATTCCCACACTTTGGAGTTGGATCTCTTCCACAAGACCAACCCTCCTACTAAGTGCATCAACAACTTTGTTTTCTACACCCTTCTTGTGTATGATGTTGAAGGTGTAGGCCTGCAACTGTTATACCCATTTCAGATGTGTAACAGAGAGTTTCTCTTGTGAATTGAGAAAACTTAATGCATGATTGTCCATGTATACTAAAAATATTTAGGAATTAAGTAGTGTCTCCATTTCTTGAGGGCTTGGACCATGGCATAGAGTTCCAATTCAAAGGTTGAGTACTTCCTTTTAGCCTCATTTAATGTCTCTGAGAAGAAGGCAACTAGTTTACCTTCTTGGCTTAGGACTGCCGCTATGGCCAAGTTACTTGCATTTGTATCCACTATGAAGACCTTGTTGAAATCAGGAAGAACCAAGATAGGATACTGAGAGACTCTATTCTTCAAGTATTGGAATGCATCATTTTCTTCTTTTGTCCAAGCAAAATTTTTCTTTCTGCCTCCTTTAATGGTGTCAAGTATTGGTGAGCATACATGAATGAATTTTTTAAAAAATTTCCTATAGAAGGTAGCCAATCCATGGAAGCTCCTTACATCTCCTTGGTTCTTGGTTGGAGGCCAATTAACTATGGCTGCAACTTTTTCAGGGTCCATTTTGAGAGTTCCTTGTGAAATCACAAATCCTAGGAACACAAATTCGTTCTTCATAAACATGCACTTTTCTAAATTGATCACTAATTTTTTCTAATGAAGTCTTCTTAGTACCTATTACACATGATTAAGGTGTTCTTCCTTGCTATGACTGAATATTAGTATGTCATTGAGGTAAATAACAACAAATTTGCCAATGAAATCAATGAATATCTCATTCATAAGTCTCATAAAAGTTCTAGGGGCATTGCTTAGCCCAAAAGTTCTTACTAACAATTCAAACAAACCTTCATTAGTCTTGAATTCTTTCTTCCATTCATCTCCTGGTTTGATCCTTAGCTGATGGTATCTAGACTTTAAGTCTATCTTAGTGAAATAGCATGCACCTCCTATTTGATCCAGTAGATCCTCAATTCTTGGCATGGGGAACCTATAATTATAGTGATCTTGTTTAGGGCCCTACTTTCAGTGCGCAATATCCATTTTCCATCCTTTTTGGGGGCCAAAACTAAAGGGACAACATAAGGACTGACACTCTTTTGGATGAGTCCCTTCTCTAGAAATTCATTCATCTGCCTTGCTATCTCAGCATGCTGCACTGGAGTCATCTTGTAGGGGGATTTTTTAGGCAAGGAGGAGCTAGGGATTAAGTCAATCTGGTGACTGATATCTCTCAAGGGAGGGAGGGTTGTGGGAAGATCACCGATAGTGACAACACTGTACTTTATGAGAAACTCTTTGGTTTTATTTGGTATAGGATCATCTTTATCAGATATAACATTATCCTTAGGTTTGGATATTAAGACATATGCTTCAGTTTCAGACTCACTCAACACTTTAAGAATTTCTTTTCCTCCCATGGTTATGACAGTAGGCTCCTTCTCTATTTTAATGTTAGGTAGGGGCTTGATATTGAGTGTTTTCCCATCTATAGTGATGGAATAGGTATTTTTCTTGAAATGGTGGGTAGCATCAACATCATACTGCCAGGGCCTACCTAAGAGGATGTGGGAGGCATCCATCTCAACCACATCACAAAGAACTTTATCCTTGAAATCTGAGAATGAAAACTCTACGCAAGCCTGTTTAGTGAATAAGGTTTGCTGGCCTTTTGCAAGCTGACACATGGTAAGGAAAAGGATGAGGTTTCTTAGGGAGGTTTAACTTTTGTACCATTTCACAAGAAACAATATTTTTACTCAAACTAGAATAAATAAGTAATTGACATACCTTTCCATTGCATTTGATCTTTGTTCAGAAGAGGTTCTTTCTTTGTGGAGGCTCTTGGCTTTGTGGCACTTGGAGCAAGACTTGCCTCATCATTAAGCATTGTCCTTCTTTTTCTTCTAAGTCCATTTGGTTTGAATTGTCTTCCTTCTTGTCCTCTTGGATGAGTTGTGCTCTCCTTTCTCCACCATTGTTATTGTTCATCTTTTCAGGGCACTTGCCTACATGATGTCCAAATTGGTTGCAATAGTAGCACCTCAATGGTCCATTTTCACTACTACTATTTGTCCTTCCCGTATAGAAGGGTCTTCTCCCTCTATAGTTACCTCTAGAGTTTGTATCACTATTTTCTTTATCTCCTTTTTCAGGGTTCCTGCTGCTGCTACCAATGTATTTCCCTCTATTCCAAGAGGTTCCTCTACCCCTAAATTTCTTCCCACTATCATTACTCTTTCCCTTTCCAAAGCCCTTCTTTCTCTTCCACCTTTCCTCTACCTTGAGTGTCATTTCATAGCACTTTTTCACTTTGGTAGGGCAGTGTAGGCTTAGTTTCTCTTGAATGGATACTTTCAGACCATTCATATATCTTGCCAATTTCTCTTCTTCATCTTCTCCCACATTTGTATTCATACATAATTTTAGGAACTCCTCAATATATAGGCCTACATCCATATCCTTTTGCTTTAGACTTTTCTTCCTCCTATGTGGTTGAACCCCATAGTCTTAAGGCACATAGGTCTCCTTGGCCAATGCAACCATTCTATTCCATGAAGAGATCATTCTCTTTCCATTCTTCACCCTCTCTGTTTGGATGAGGTTCCACCAAGTTACGGCTGCTCCCTTCAACTTGGATCTTTCCATCTTCACCCTCGGCTTCTCAGGGATGTTCTCACACTCAAAAAAACTTGTTAGGGCCTCTATCCAATTGAATGCCAAGTCTGCATTCATCTTTCTATTAAAAGTTGGCAAATCCAACTTCTCATCCATGGTTCTTCTCCCCATAGACTTCAATGAATCTATGAAAGGTCTCTAGTCTACAAGAATGTTCACATCCTTATCAGGGTTGTCACTCTCTGACATACTCCCTTATTTACCACCAGAAGTGTCTCCTTTACCCTTCTCCACCTTGTTTTCCAACTGTTGGATCCTCCTTGTTAAGGTTTCATTTGATATCCTTTGTTCTTTCACCATCTTTTCAAGTTCAACATTTGTAACCCTTGAAGGCATCTCATCATCCTCAAGAGGAGACATAGCTTTTATACCGCCTGATGCAAAGTGGGCAACTAGAAACTTGAATGTTTTTTTGATAGGGCAAGATACCCTAGATCACTAACTTGAGAGAGCCAAAGGCTTGACACTTATGAAAAGTGCATGAAAAGGACTTGATTAAGGTTAAAACAACCCCAAAACCCCAAGGGTGACCTAATCACTAGGTCTTATCAATCCTTCAACATCAACTTCCTAGGTTGGTCTCATAAGCCAAATGACCCTAAATCATAAGAATACCCCCAAAGTGACATGTAGGATGAGGGGTGACCTATTCTTGTAGGTATGGTCTATTTAGGTCCCTAGTACTTAGTTCTAGTGGTTCTTTCACTTAAAGACAATGCACACACCATGGTTGCTTCACAAACCTATATTTTGCTTGTAGCCTTTTTCAGAGGGAGTTTTGATCTCATCTGAGATTTCTCCACACAACTACAAGAAATAATCATGGATTTGGACACCCTTTATGACAAAAGACTTTGGACTAAATCCTTAGAACTTGGAATTGAAAATAAGGCAGGATGGTGAACCAAATTGCCCTACCAATTAGCCATAATTAGGCCTCCAATTACACTACAAGTACCATGTAGATACATCCAATGCACAAAATCACTATCGGATCATGTGAGGGGATGCATAAATGTCTTCTCCTCTGACTTAGAGCCTTTGATCAATCCCAAAACAAAAGATATGACTGCTATC
Source organism: Thuja plicata (assembly GCA_018584345.1). Taxonomy (NCBI): domain Eukaryota; kingdom Viridiplantae; phylum Streptophyta; class Pinopsida; order Cupressales; family Cupressaceae; genus Thuja; species Thuja plicata. The sequence continues at coordinate 6,639 of MU227751.1, forward strand.
CTAAATGAGGATTGGTGCATACATATGAATATACACCTAGGGCATCAACTCTTTCCCTTTTTTCTGCATCTTGAGAACCCTATCTTGCAGTATATTGAAAATCATCCTAAGAAAAAGCTTTCCACCAAGGGGCATTAGATTCCCATGGTGGAAAGTGAAGATACACTTTATTCTTCTAGAAACCCTGAATTAGGGCCTATAATCCAGGCAGTGAGTTTGTAAAATCTACAACTTGCAAACTATGATCGATCAAAGCATGAGACCAAAGCCAAAAGGAAGAAGATTCAAACCACTATCCCTCTCTATCAGACTCCCATGCTCCTTAGGCCGTACCTATCTGTACACGATGACTGAATGCTTCAGAATGCAAGACAATGGTTATTTTTATTGATTTAAAAAATGATGATTACATGATCAGCTTACCACCCATCTGAAAGGGCTATTGTAGGCACTCCCAATGGTTAGAAACCAAATTTGAATCAAATTTACTGTTTGGGAGTTTATTTTTGAAAAGTTGTTAAGTTTGCTCAAAAGTTGCTTGACAACTTTTGAGCTACTTTTACATTTTATGCATTTTTGCAAATTTAGTGACAAAATTTGGTCAAGATGTTATTGACATGATCCCTAGTGGATCCAAACACTAAAAAATCAAAAACAACCTATTTCTAGGGCTTGTAATCATAATTGACTCTTAGTGACCGAAGGGCTCATATTGTGCCAATCTTGGTACTATGGTCTTACATGGTGATCCAATGACTAACCCTAGTGTTTAAGTTTGTAGAGGCCTATTAGGACCTTGAATGAACTCCTATGGTCCATAGGAGCATGTGGTTTAGTTTGGGTGCTCCTGCACCATACTCTGCATGAGATGAGAACTCAAGTTCCCACTTGAGGGTAACTGTTCCAATGAAGTTCCATGCTGCTTGATCTGGTCCTCGGTCATCCAAGTAGCATCTATCGAAGGAAGACATTTCCATTTAACTAAGTACTACATGTACTTGTTCCTTCTAGTCTTCTTCAAGACTTTGGTGTCCAAAATGGAAAACAATTCCACTAGCTTTCTTGGTGGGAGATTGGTGACATAGTCTTCCTCATTCAAACCTGTTTGTGTGTTGTGATCAATTGTTTGATTTGTTGTAACCTTGTATGTAGTTCGGTCTGCAACATTGAATATTGGAGAAATTTACAAGGTGGGAGGAAGAGAGATCTCATATGCATTCTCACCCATTTTGTTAAGGATATTGCATGGACAAAATTGTTTCATATGAAGTTTGGAATATCTACCCTTAGGTAGTCTCTCTTTCCTCAAGAATGCCCATACCTTGTCTCCAACTTTGAAGTGAATTTCCCTTCTTATTTTGTCTGCATGTTCCTCATATTTCAAAGTTGATTGTTGTAGTGCTTCTTTCACCTCATTCTGAACCTTTGTTATAATTTTTTCCAGTTCTTTTCCTTGAACATTGATTCTGAAATCAAATAGGAATTCTACTAGATCCAATGGTCCTTTGGGGTGAAGGGCATATACTACTTGGAAGGGGGTCTTGCTTGTTGACCTGTTCATAGAATCATTGAAACCAAACTCTTCTTGGAGCAAGATTACATCCCAACTCAGTGCATACCATTTGGTTAGGCATCTTAAGAGATTGCCTAAGGATCTAGTGACCACCTTAGTCTGCCCATTTGTTTTTGGATGATAGGCAGAGCTGTAGGATAGATTAGTGCCAAGCTTCTTGAAGAGTGTTCTCCAAAAATGGCCTTGAAAGTTCACATCCCTGTTAGATACAATTAATTGAGGCAAACCATGGATCCTAACTACCTCTCTAAAGAAAAGATGTGCAATATGAGAAGCATAATTAGTGCTTTTACATGGTACAAAATGGACCATTTTATATAACCTATCCACTATCAGAAAAACACTATCAAAATCTTGCTTTGGTCTAGGCAATCCCATGACAAAATCCATTGAGATTGATTCCCAATGTCTAGAGGGAACTGGTAGGGGTTTATATAACCCTTGATTTATTGACACACCTTTTCCTTGCTGATAGATGGTGCAAGTTTCAATAAGCTTCTTGACATCATTGTTCATTGTTGGCCAAAAATAACTTCTTTTCACCATATTTGTAGTCTTGTCAATGCCAACGTGTCCTCCTAGTACAACATAGTGCTTCTCCCTTATTATATTTTCCCTCATTGAGCATTTGGGAATGCTGAGTTGAGCTCCTTTGAATAGGAGTCCATTCTGAATCAGATATTCAAAAAAATCAGTGTGGTATCTGCCAACCATGTTTGTGCAAACTTGATAAATCTCTACAAAATCATGATCATCAAGGTATAGGTGTTTAAGGGAATCAATTCCAACACTTTGGAGTTGGATCTCTTCCACCAGACCAAACCTCCTACTAAGTGCATCAACAACTTTGTTTTCTACATCGTTCTTGTGTTTGATGTTGAAGCTGTAGGCTTGCAACTGTTCTACCCATTTTAGATGTCTGAATGAGAGTTTCTCTTGTGAATTGAGAAAAATTAATGCATGATTATCTGTGTATACTAAAAAATCTTTGGGAATTAGGTAGTATCTCCATTTCTTGAGGGCTTGGACCATGGCATAGAGTTCCAAGTCATAGGTTGAGTATTTCCTTTAAGCCTCATGTAATGTCTCTGAGAAGAAGGCAACTGGTTTACCTTCTTGTCTTAGGAATGCCCCTATGGCCAAGTTACTTGCATCTGTCTCAACTATGAAAACCTTGTTGAAATTAGGAAGAACCAAGATAGGATACTGAGAGACTCTATTCTTCAAGTATTGGAATGCATCATTTTCTTCTTTTGTCCAAGCAAACTTGTTCTTTCTGCCTCATTTAATGGTGTCAAGTATTGGTGAACATACATGACTAAAGTTTTTAAAAAATTTCCTATAGAAGGTAGCCAATCCATGGAAGCTCCTTACATCTCCTTGGTTCTTGGGTGGAGGCCAATTAACTATGGCTGCAACTTTTTCTGGATCCATTTTGAGAGTTCTTTGTGAAATTACAAATCCTAGGAACACAAGTTTCTTCTTCATAAACATGCACTTATCTAAATTGATCAAAAATTTGTGCTGATGAAGTCTTCATAGTACCTATTCCACATGATTAAGGTGTTCTTCCTTGCTATGACTGAATATTAGTATGTCATCAAGGTAAATAACAACAAATTTGCCAATGAAATCAATGAATATCTCATTCATAAGTCTCATAAAAGTACTAGGGGCATTGCTTTGCCCAAAAGGGATTACTAACCATTCAAACTAACCTTCAGTAGTTTTGAATGTTGTCTTCCATTCATATCCTGGTTTGATCCTCATCTGATGGTATCCAGACTTTAAGTCTATCTTAGTGAAATAACATGCACCTCCTAGTTGATCCAGTAGATCCTCAATTCTTGGCATGGGGAACCTATATCTTATAGTGATCTTTTTTAGGGCCCTGCTGTTAGTGCACAATCTCCATTTTCCATCCTTTTTGGGGGCCAAAACAGAAGGGACAACACAAGGGCTGAGACTCTTTTCGATGAGTCCCTTCTCTAGCAATTCATTCACTTGCCTTGCTAGCTCAGCATGTTGCACTGGTGTCATCTTGTAGGGGGCTTTGTTAGGCAAGGAGGATTCGGGGATTAAGTTAATTTGGTGATTGATATCTGTCAAGGGAGGGAGGGTTGTGGGATGATCACTGATAGTGACAACATTGTACTTTTTAAGCAACTCTTTGGTTTCATTTGGTATAGGATCATCCTTATCAGATCTAACATTATCCTTAGGTTAGGATATTAAGACATATGCTTCAATTTCATACTCACTCAACACTTCAAGCATTTCTTTTCCTCCCATGGTTATGACAGTAGGCTCCTCTGTTTTAATGTCAGGAAAGGGCTTCATAGTGAATGTTTTCCCATCTCTAGTGATGGATTAGGTATTTTTCTTACAGTGGTGGGTAGCATCAACATCATCCTACCAGGGCCTACCTAAGAGGATGTGGGAGGCATCCATCTTAACCACATCACAAAGAACTTTATCCTTAAAATCTGAGATTGAAAACTCTACCCAAGTCTATTCAGTGACTAAGGTTTGCTAGCCTTTTGTAAGCCGACACATGGTAAGGAAAAGGATGAGGTTTCTTAGGGACATTTAACTTCTATACCATTTCACAAGAAATAAGATTTTTAGTGGAGCCAGAATCAATAAGTAATTGACGTACCTTTCCATTTCATTTGATCTTTGTTTGGAAGAGGTTCTTTCTTTGTGGAGTGTCTTGGCTTTGTGGCACTTGGAGGAAGACTTGCCTCATCATCAAGCATTGTCCTTCTTCTGGTTCTAAGTCAATTTTTTTTGAATTGTCTTCCTTCTTGTTCTCTTGGATGAGTTGTGCTCTCCTTTATCCACCATTGTTATTGTTCCTCTTTTCAGGGCACTTGCTTGCATGATGTCCCATTTGGTTGCAATAGTAGCACCTCAATGGTCCATTTTCTCTACCACTATTTGTCCTTCCCCTATTGAAGGGTCTTCTCCCTCTATAGTTACCTCTGGAGTTTGTATCACTATTTTCTTTATCTCCTTGTTCAGGCTTCCTGTTGTTTGTACCACTGTATTGCCCTATATTCCAAGAGGTTCCTCTACCCATAAAGTTCTTCCCACTGTCATTAATCTTTCCCTTTTCAAAGTCCTGCTTTCTGTTCCACTTTTCCTCTACCTTGAGTGCCATTTGATAGAACTTGTTCATTGTGGTAGGGCAATGTAGGCTTAGTTCCTCTTGAATGGATACTTTCAGACCATTTATATATCTTGCCAATTTTTCTTCTTCATCTTCTGCCACATTTGTCTTCATACATAATTTTTGGAACTTCTTAGTCTATATGCATACATCCATATCCTTTTGTTTTAGACTTTTCTTCCTCCTATGGAATTGAACCCCATAGTCTTAAGGCACATAGGTCTCCTTGACCAATGCAACCATTCTATTCCATGAAGAGATCATGCTCTTTCCATTCTTCACCCTCTCTGTTTGGATGAAGTTCCACCAAGTTAGGGCTTCTCCCTTCAACTTGGATGTTTCCATCTTCACCATCTACTTCTCAGGGATGTCCTCACACTTAAAAAAACTTGTTAGGGCTTCTATCCAATCCAAGGCCAAGTCTGCATTCATCTTTCCATTAAAAGTTGGCATATCCAACTTCTCATCCATGGTTCTTCTCCCCATAGACTTCAAGGCATCTATGAAAGGTCTCTAGTCTACAGGAATGTTCACATCCTGATCAGGTTTGTCACTCTCTGACTCACTCCCTTCTTCACCACTAGAAGTGTCTCCTTTACCCTTCTCCACCTTGTTTTCAAACTCTTGGATCCTCCTTGTTAAGGTTGCATTTTCTATACTCTATTCTTTCACCATCTTTGAAATTTCAAAATTTGTAACCCTTGAAGGCATCTCATCATCCTCAGGAGGAGACATAGCTCTGATACCACTTGATGCAAAGTGGGCAACTGGAAGCTTGAATGGTCTTCTTGATAGGGCAAGATACCCTAGATCACTAACTTGAGAGAGCCAAAGGCTTGAAACTTATCACAAGTGTAGGAAAAGGACTTGATTAAGGTTCTCACAACCCCAAAACCCCAAGGGTGACCTAATCACTAGGTCTTATCAATCCTTCAACACCAACTGCCTAGGTTGGTCTCATAAGCCAAACGACCCTAAATCAGAAGAATACCCCCAAAGTGACATGTAGGACCAAGGGTGACCTATGCTTGTAGGTATGGTCTATTTAGGTCCCTACTACTTAGTTCCAATAGTTCTTTCACTTAAAGACAACCCACACACCATGGTTGCTTCATAAACCTATGTTTTGCTTGTAGCTTTTTTCAGAGGGATTTTTGATCTCATCTGAGATTTCTCCACACAACTATAAGAACTAATCATGGATTTGGACACCCTTTATGACAAAAGACTTTTTACTAAAGCCTTAGAACTTGGAATTGAAAATAAGGTAGGATGGTGAACCAAATTGCCCTACCAATTAGCCCTAATTAGGCCTCCAATTACACTACAAGTACCATGTAGATACATCCAATGAAAAAAATAACTATTGGATCATGTGAGGGGATGCATAAATGTCTTCTCCTTCAACTTAGAGCCTCTGATTAATCCCAAAACAAAAGATATGATTGCTATCCTAAATCAGGATTGGTGCGTACATATGAATATACACCTAGGGCATCAATTATTTCCCACTTCCCTGCATCTTGAGAACCCTATCTTGCAATATATTGAAAATTATTCTAATAAAAACCTTTCCACCAAGGGGCATTAGATTCCCATTGTGGAAAGTGAAGATACACTTAATTCTTCTAGAAATCGTGAATTAGGGCCTATAATCCAGGCAGTGAGTTTGTAAAATCTACAACTTGCAAAATATGATCGATCAATGCATGAGACCAAATCCAAAAGGAAGAAGATTCAAACCACTGTCCCTCTATGTTAGACTCAAATGCTCCTCAGGTCGTACCTATCTATACACGACAACTGAATGCTTCAGAATGCAAGAAAATGGTTATTTTTATTGATTTCAAAAATGATGATTACATGATTAGCCTACCACCCACCTAAAAGGGCTATTGTAGGCACTCCCAATGGTTACAAACCAAGTTTGAACCAACTTGACCGTTTGGGAGTTGATTTTTGAAAAGTTGAACTAAGTTTGCTCAAAAGTTGCTTGACAACTTTTGAGCAACTTTTACATTTTATGCATTTTTGCAAATTTAGTGACCAAATTTGGTCAAGATGTTATTGACATGATCCCTAGTGGATCCAAACACTAAATACTCAAAAACAAGCTATTTCTAGGGCTTGGAATCATAACTGACTCATAGTGACCCAAGGGCTCATATTGAGCCAATCTTGGTACTATGGTCTTACATGGTGATCCAATGACTAACCCTAGTGTTTAAGTTTGTAGAGGTGTTTTAGGACCTTGAATGAACCCCTAGAGTCCATAGGAGCATGTGGTTTATTTTGGGTGCTCCTACACCAATAATATTATTAAATAATAGTTTAAATGATTAAAGGGAAAAAACATTAGGCGATCTGGAATCCTTATATAACGAAACAATTTGAGAAAAAGAAACTAAAAACTCTCTAAAAGAGCACAAAAAACCAACAACACAAATAACAGAGGACCAAGCCCTAGAAGCCTTACAGCTTTTTTACAAGAGTTTCTTTCTTTTATATTAATTCATCATTTATACTCTAATCCTTGTTGGTCACACTATCAATTGGCATACTTCCCTTGTGCTTGTTGTGAAGTCTTGTGACACTTAGCTTATATTTATTTTTAAAATAGTCATCTTATTATTAGTTCTTGCCTCACAAGGCCCCTGTTGTAACAAGTGAATAAATATTTTATCAATGATTAATGAAAATCAAGTGAAATATTTAAAATAAATAATTTCTAATATTCTTCGTTTCTAATGTTCTTAATTTCTATTATTAAAAAATCAGTATATATGTAACATTAGCATATCAAAGAAAATAAAAATAGAAAAATTTCATATCCAAGTAATTGACATGTTCCTACTTGGTGGCATCAAAATAAAAGGATCTGGGTGTAGCTACACATACAAACAAGTTGTGTGGATTTATTTTTATTTTTTATAATAACTAAAATAGTGCAATGATGATTATACACAATTATCATCAATCATATAGAAAACATTCATATTATCATTCTAATGCAAGCTGTACTTTAAACTACACAGTGTGTGTGATATGATTTCATCCAGTCTAGTACCTACCAATTAGCTACACCACTCTCCTGAACTATGTCATCATTTTTTACTCTCAGTTGCACCGAGTTACACTTAGTTATGCATCAAAAAGTTATATCTTAAAAGCATAGTTGAAGCATAAGTGGTAACATCACAAGTAATTAACCTTTTATATCTTAATCCAATAGTCGTGATATAATTACATAATAATATATTACAATTTATTTTATTATTAAAGAAAGTATTAGATGGGATATAATGAATCACCATGTTTAGACAATGACTACCCTCATGCATCTTTAAATATTTGAAGTCCCTTCTAATTGCATCCCAATGAACTCTAATAGGTTTAGGCATATATTTGGAAAGAACTCCCACTGCTTGGCCTACATATTGTGGAATGCAAACCATACCATATGCCAAACTTTCAACTTTACTCTAGTAAGGCACTCTACTCACGGTTTCTATCTCTAATGGGGATGAAAGATAATGTGAAATAGATAACTTCACTACAAGTATAAAAAGAACACATAATTATCTATAATCATGAAGTTAAACTTTTGTAAAATTAAAATCATATATTTACCATGACATATTCATAGCCTTTTCGCTCACTCTATTTCTTCTAGTTTTCATCCCAAGATGTGTTTAGCTACACCACAATCTTTGATTTTTATTATAGTAGCAAGCTAAGACACAATATATACCTCTCCTTTCACTAATGCATAATTTATCATCAATATAAAATAACTACTTACCCATCATGCTAAGGTTTCCTTAATTTTAATCAAAATATTATTTTTTATATAAATACTACATTATTGTAATAGTAAATTTCAACATATATATCTATTTTAGAAATTTTCAACCAAATTATCATGATGTAGCTTAAAAAAATTAAATCTTAATAAATGGTATAATTTTTTTTCTTTTAGTCATTTAAAATGATTGATTTAAGATTTTGCAAAATTAATAGATAACGATTCTCAACCACAAGAATAAGTATAGTACAAACAAGATTACAAAGGTAACAACAATGTTTAAACATTGGAAAGAAGGCGTTATATAAGGCATGCAAAGAAATTTGAAGTTTAAATGAAATAATTTTATTTATTTTTAATCTTCTTTTTCCACCCTCTCATTCTAAGCTTAGAATTAAGAGTAAAATTTGACTGACGCTCACTTTTTAATACTAGGATAATAGATGGATGACTCTTCGATTCCTTCTACAGGCCCGCAACGATTTGAAATAATAGCGCGCAGAATCCTATCAAGTTCACCACTTTCGCGAGATAGAGACTCCTCTAATTTTATTTGTCACTACACTAAATAATTTGGGCATCTAGTAGCGTTTAGTTCGAATGGAAACTTGGTACTTGGACAAAATGCACCATCAATCAAACGATCTTGAAAGAACAGCACACCGAATCAATACTTTTCACCACTTTTGCCCAAATACAATTCCTCCGTCGCCGTTGTCATTAATGGACGGGGGGCCATTTTGACAGGGAATTTGCAGAAGTTTGCATGCGTGAATGGACGCGGAAGGTACTTCATCTTCTCATTTCCACTGACTATTGACCTAATCTCGATCGGATCATAAATGGCTGCGGACACCAGTGTTCTTCAAAGAACAGCACGCAGAATCTTGTTGCTTTCTGACAGAATACTATGAATCTTTCTCCCACTTAAGTTGTTCTGCAATGCATCGAATTTTTAGGCTCTTCACCACTCAGACAAATAATGTGGGAAGGGTCCAAATTAGTTGGATGTGATACATGTTTTGGAGGCATTGTCTGTCCTTCAACGTGAGCATCCCATTCCATTTTCTAACATCACGTATTAAACATAACATCAGCCCTACTTTATACTGATTAAAGGGCATCCACACGTTGGTCTTCGTTTCCCATCAGTACTCTTTTCTATATTAATTGTCCACCAGATCCTCCAGAGAATTAAAACTAAATATAAAATTTAATCAACCTCTTCAGATAGGCATTAAGAATTATGAATGGCAGAGTTTTAATTCCTTAGAGATTGTAATTAATATTTTAAATAAGAAAATACTATAATAAAAGTTATTTAACATTATTTGTATGTCTTTAAATTCATAGGCAGCTACTGTAACTAAAGCTAGTCCAAAATGCAGCCCAAGATTGAGAATAAAGTTGATCATATTACAATGGAGGTAACTGATAAAACAACACTTTTATCAATCATTCAATCATGTCTAAATGCCATTGCAACCATAAGGAATACAGGCTGGCTGACTAATTGGTGTCCGAGAGAGAAGAATTGTTGATGATTGTTATGTTTGTGGAGGCAATGCAATGTTCACGCGAAGTTGGTATGGTTTAATTAAAAAGCATGTAAATCACATGTAATGTAAGGAGGAAGTATATCTGTTTTCGGACACTAGCTCAAACGGTGGGGAGTGGAGGCTTGAGGTTGTGGGTTACCCCCATGGTCTCGGGTTCGAAACTCTCTCCGGATTTATCTGGTGGGACCAGAGTTTGAGCCCGTGGTCTCACCCAGGGGGGATTAGTTTCACCCTAGCTTGCACAGGTACCCAAGATCTGGGCTGCGGGCGCTGGGCTAGGTCGCGGGGATACCCCCTTGTTAAAAAAAAAAAAAAAGGAGGAAGTATATGTAATTTTTTTCCCGTAAAATTCCTTACATTCTTATCAATCAAATACTCTCAAAGTTTTAACATTTTTCTGTTATAATAAAATCCTTTTATATATTAAAAGTGTTAGCAAGAAATAGCCCTAAAAGAAGTCCGGAGACCAAGAAATAGCCCTAAAAGAAGTCCGGAGACCAAGAAATAGCCCTAAATGAATTCGAGCCCACAGCCCAATATTGTTTTTTCAATACTTCAGCCTGTGCTTCATGATTCACAAAGAAAATAACAAAAATGCCCTTCTGAATTTGCCTACAAAAAGAAATATGGAAGCCAAGCTTAAGATTCCAATAATTATGGAACCAATCATCCAAAAATTTCCTAAGAGGACATTTATCAATTTCAACAGCCGAGAAGAAGATAGCAGAATTTTTTAACCTATTTTTAAAATAACAATCTTGGGAAACATTTTTGAATTTGGAGAAAGAGAGAAGGGTTCAGAGATCCCAGAGTTCTTACTGGAGTTACAGGGTCCATTGCTCTCAGCAAACCTACCTTCCAAATTAATGGAGACACCCGCATTCGCCACGGCTTCGGAGAAAGATTTAGGGCGAGCCAGAGGAGAGTTAATGTTTTGCACAGGGGTTTTAATGTTATAAGTTTTAATTTCAGCTCTCGGCAAAGCCGAGGGAGAAGGAGTGGGTACGGCCTCTGCCGAGGAGGAAATGTCATTAATATTATTAGACATCTTAAAGAGAGGAACGAACACACCTGTTGTCTCGGTTACCCCATTGTCAAAGAGACCCATGTGCCTAACGTTGGTGCTCGCCACGGTGTCTACTAAAAGATCGCCACAAACTTTGTTGAAACCGCCAAATTCGCAGACCAAATTCGCAACCTTCAAATTTGCCTTTTTCAAAAAATGATATCAATATGTTATTATTTTAATTTCATGTTTTTTAAGATATATAATAAGAACACTATTGAAATAGTATGATTCTAGTTTAATCCTTTTATAATATTCAATATTTTACTAAGATAGGAAATTATACAATGTTTTGTGATTTTGACCATGATGAAGAATATTGAATCTAATTATAGATGATAAATTTTTTTGCAACGTTACAAACACCAATGATCTGAAAAGAACAATGGGAAGATGCCTATGCTTTTCACCACATTTGTGATAGGTAGACTTCTCTAATCTTATTTGTCAATACACTCAATAATTTGGGTAACATTTTGACATCTTTATACTAGCTTCTTCATATATGATCATAATTGTAATATTTATCATATGATGTAATGTGGATTTCCACATTTTAAACATATATTCTCGTAAATGATTGTAAACATGCCATACAGATGTATTGATGATCATTGAGATGTAATATTAAAAATTTGTATAGATTGATTATGTATTTGGTTGTCATCATTATGTAATAAATTAGTCTTATATGGGTTTATGGGTTTGATAAATAGATGTAACATTATTAATCTAATATTTCCATTTTATATTTAAATGATTTATTTGTTATGTGTTGCTAAGCTGCTAGGACATGATGTTGTTATTGTAATGTTCTAATATGTTTTACCATGGTGCAAATGTTAGATGTATAGTTAAAATTTAAAAAACCAAATTTACCATGTTCCTAGTAAATTCTTGTTGCCTTTTAGGTTCCCTAGTGGGACACAATAGAGTCTTGAAATCAAGTGACATTTAGTTGGAATAGAAACAGGGCACCATCAATCAAATTATCTTGAAATCCCGAATCTTACTGTTGGCGGGGTTTTGCTGATCGGGTCCACCAACAGTCACAAGTTGTCACCGGGTCCGGGGAAATCAGCCAACTCCGCCTGCAAAGGTTGTCTGGGGGAATAAATCCTCCGGGCCTTCAAGCACCTGGGTGTCGGGTCACAATGGTGCGGGGCTCGGTCGGGAGAGGTGACTGTTTTCAAGGGGGATAGCTAGTTTCTTCAACTCATCTTCTCCGGAGATTCGATCAAAGTAAGGTTTTTTCGAGCGTTCTATACTTAGAAAATAAAACGAAAAAAGATTCTGTAGGGTTAGAAGTATTTCATCTAACTATAGTCATGCTGAAATGTCTGGAACATCAATAATACTCTGGTAGACTACACTAAATACCGAAGAAACACATAACCATCAGCTAGCATTCTATCAGTAGCGGGAGTAAAGAGTTCGTTAATCTACTTTAACATACCAGAGTAAAAGACATAAAGAACATTAAAACACAAAATACCATTAACTTAGAAGCAGGAATGCCAACAACATCATTGTCAAGAATTCTTCCTTCTTCATTAATATTTAGTCCAGCAAGCACTGGTGCGTGATACACTGGCGGCTCCAGGGGAGCATCTAACTATCAGGGACAGATCAATGGAGCATTGAGCTCTGCAACTTAAAAGAATCACTTTGCTATTGCTTATGGACAACAAAATCATCAATTTTGCCGACCCTTGGGAATGGGCCGGTCTGCCTATTTATACAACTCTTTTCTAACCCTAACCCTATTTACATAATGTTTCAATAAAATATAATATCTGGGGGCCGGTACTACCTGCGCCACCCTACAAAAGACCTAGAGATGGAATAGGTCTGCCATGTCAGAAGGAGAAGATAAGAATATACATCGGAAGAATTAGTCTCGAGAAGAGAGCCAGAGAGGAGAAAGCAGAAAGTAGGTCCCCCAGGGACCGAGGCTACATGCCTCATAAATGGGAAATGCGACACCCTGTCTCCAATGTGTCAGGTGTACCTCTGAGCGGCGCCTCGAGAAGACCACCTTGTCAGAAAACCAACCACCTAGT
>MU227751.1:27354-52364 GCA_018584345.1 Thuja plicata
GCTCCACAAACAGGGCCTCCGAGAATAACTGAACAAGTGCACAAGTGCAAAACTAGGAAAACACCTCCGGAAGGGGATGAACAAATAGGGTCAAAACTTATCACAGGGACCTGAAACCAGAGACATAGGTAGTATGGAACATGTGGAACAAGACCCCATACTCAAATTTTCCTGACACTCTTCAAAGTGTGGAATGTTCAATCTCAAAGCAGCCCTTCCCGGTGAATTCTACACTGCAATTTCCTGATTTTGAGACCCTCTAGGAATGAAATGATTAAAACCCATTTCAACATGAAAATTAAGGCTCAATTTGAGTCAATGGAACTTAAACAAGGTATCAAAATATTCTCCACTCACTTCAGGACCCGGAAATACCCTTTTCACATGTGCATTTTGGACCAAAAGGAACACTTTAGCAAGCGTTTTACATGGTATCTCAAAACTGTATTTTGAGTACCAACAGGCCCCTCCTGGGCGGCCCAATCGATTTCCGGCAGTGCCATTTTATCGATCCCCTTTTCTTTGTACTGGGGATCTATGGTGGGGGCGGCGTCAAAGAATCCCGGAGGGAATCTCTGGAGTTTCAGTTCCTGCATCATTCTGGCTGTCATCCTGATGTAGTGCTTGCTCCGCACATCCACATCATCCTGGAAATCAGCCCAAAAGTCCTCCATATGTATTCGATGGGGCTCTGAAGCCCGGGGCAGTGCTGTTACAATTTTTCCATGCGGATCAAAGTTCCTCCGTGCTAAATAGAATTCTTGCAAGTTATAACTTTTTAGCTCATTGTCTGCCTCCTTCGCTGCAGCCAGACTGTAGGTGTAGTTCCCACAGATGATTGGGAACGAGATGTTGGGGACCTTCTTATGGGCTAAGAAGGCGTGCAACTCCATCATTTACCGGCAGTATTCCAGCAGCACGATCTTGTCCCCGTAATGCATGGGCAACAAGTAGTGTTTCCCAGAGAAGCCAACGACCCTAATGTATGTATGCTGTTAGAATTGGATGTAGTAGTGTCCATAACTATTGACTAACTTCATCGCCTCAGTGGACAGGCAGTATCCAGCGTCCCGGGTGGGTGTGAGCAGGTGATAGTAAACGAACGCATCGTTTACCCGGAAGAAACTAGGGAAGCTGGCCTCCCATTGGATTTGTGGGAAATGGTCCCACGGTGCTTTTTGTCTCAGACCAATCCCGAGCACGCCGTCTGTAAGTAGGCTGTTGGAATGGGGCCTCTGCTGGGCCAGGGCCCAGAAAACATAGGAAGACATAAAGAACTTCTTCTTCCGGTCCAATTGGAGGAACTGGGAGTCGACGTGATTAGAGATTATTGTCGCCCAGTCAAAGAATTCTCCCTTAGTGGAGATGCTGAGGAGGAAATAATACATCCATTTGGCAAACTCCTGGGCGGAGGGTTGCCCAAATACCCAGGCTAATGCTATCATCCCCATCTAGATGCTCTCCTTGAATTCAGAGCGGGGGATTTCTATCTTCTTTCTCTTTGGGTCCCTCTTCGGGGACTTGAGCCAATGGGTGTTCATGTACACCCGGGCAACATCCTCCAATTTTGTAAACTATGCCAAGGCATCAGCCCTTGTAACAACTGTGGCTTTGTCAAATTGTGGGATTCCCAATCCCGTCTGGAATGTGTCTGGGTCGAGGGATACCAGAGGAGTGGGGTACCCTGTAGGTTCTGTAGATGCAAGCATGAAGGCCCGAACAGAGGAGTTGTAATTGGCCGCTAGTATTAGGATAAGCTCCTGAGACTGCATGGAGCACGGGAAGCAAGCTGCTCGGAGGATCCCAGAACCTCTGACGTTAATTGCCAATTGGTCCCCAGCTTGTCGCTGGATGTGCATTACCTTCACCAGGGCCTGCATTTCTGCCCATGTTCTGACGCTGGTGTCGGTTATAAGTTTAACCTTGGACTCAATCTTTGAGCCCGTAATAACGTTGTTCTGCACGAACTTCATGGTGAGGGGCAATTTCTCCAGGGCCCTCTCCATCTTAGATTTCATGGCTGCCCTGGTTTCTGTGGCTATTGGCAGTTCCGAACTTCCGAGAGGAGATGACGCGGATGCTTCAGACATGTTTGAAGATGAAGTCTGGGAACCTGCAAGGCAAGGTGACCGTCAGAATATTTTTATCAAAATAAAATAGTTACTCCGGGAGATCTTACCACCGCGATGTTTGCTTTCCTGAAGAGTTAGTATCATGCAAGGGTAACCAAAAAGCAAAACACATCGCAAACTTGGGATCTTTATCATACATCCGGGTCTGAGAAATTTTATCAAACTTGGCAAAGACACAGGACGGGTGGTGGTAAGAGGCCTGAAGCCCGGAGAAGTGACCGTTGGCAAGGATGCATAAAAAGGCAAGTTGTCGAGCCCACATGGACGCCACGTGCGTTGGCATTAAAGGGATGTGATGGCGATGATGGCGGAGCCAACTGCCCGAACGCGCAAAAAGGGAAAGCCACTTGGCTGGAATTGATTACGCGCATGGGACGTAAATGAGGTTCTGACAGACTTCACATGTGGAGGAAAGAGAAAACCGCCTGTTTGAAACCAGCCGCGAGCCAAGTTTCAAACAGGTGGTTTTCTGCCTCGAAGTGAACTCGGAGGTGAAAAACCAGACATAGAGGCGACTCGACCACCTTGTCAAGCCACATGGGAGGATATACATGAAGCTGAAGGAGTATACACAGAAATGGGGAGATATACAGAGACTATATTACAACTATACACATATATACATGAATATACAACACGAGATGACACTCGCGGGGAAACCTAGACGAGGCAGAAACTGATATATACAACTATCTACACTCTTTACACTATTTACATTATTTACAGACAAACAACCTCTGCACAGAGGGTGGACAACCCTCTAGCAGAGCCAACCCACCAACGGGCGGCAAAAAGAAAAGACAAAAGACCAGACAAAGCGGGAAATGAAACAAAGCGAGACAAGCCAAAACTAGACAAAACCAAAGAAAAGCCAAAGAGCGGAAGCAAAATAGAGAGGAGGGAAAGCGGAAACACCAACTTGAGAATCATAGAAAGTGGAGGAAAGGGAAGGGTTATCGAGGGAGCTCTGCAACAGCTCGAGTTATTTGACGGCCAGAATCACCACCACGAAGCACTTGCACTTGCCTGAGAATGACAAAAGACGTTAAGCACTGATTACCACAAACTTTCTGTAAATTCTCTGTTAATCGCTCTTTGATTCGCTCTAAGTGCTCAAAGATTTTAATCGTGGTGAATGTGAAAATGACAGATAAACCCTATTTATACCCATGGTAAAAAGGTAATCCTCCTCTTTTTGGCGATCTCCAGATAGACACAACCTCCAGACTCCAGGCCCGGGGATTCTTCGGGATGATATCCCTAAGGACATCATGGCGAAGAATCCCAGAGTCCAGAATCTGGTTCCCTCCGAACGACAACCTCCGGGACCGGAGTCCCGAAGGTGAAAACCAAACAACAAACAATACAAACCACCAGGGAGGAAAGCCCCGGAGAAAGAAAACAAAAAGAAAAGAAAGGCAAGGCAAAGCCGCAAGCAAAAGCAAACAAAAGCAAAAAAGGGGACCCAACATTTTGCACCTAAAATGTAGGGACAGGGATGCAGGGCATAACAAATGGCGACTATCTGGGACAAATGCCTTAGCGCATTTGAGGACTTCAGAATCTGTGATTAGTAAAAACTGAAACAAGCCGCCCTCCGAAGTGTCTGACAGGCAAAAAGAAACATATCCAACAGAACCCAACCACACAGGAGTTAGTCCGTAGTCTTTCATTAGTGGTGTCGTGTGTGCTTTGGAAGGAAATCAAGCCGATGACCTTGGCGAGAGATAGAGAAGAGGTACTAATCACATCAAACCCGTCATCCATTCACTCGTTTCTCCCGAAGCCTGGAGTTTAATCCTGCTTTTCCTTTTTTGTTATTTCACTTGTTGCTGGGTGGGGGAAGGTGGTACTTCTTTCACCATTAAGCTTAAGCTTAGCTAGTTTTAATGGTGGTACTTCTTTCACCTATCCACCTGTGTTTAGATATTTAAAGAGAGGATAAAACTCCGGACCCAGGGAGAATTCTTTAGATTTTAAAACGTGGGTCAACCAATTAGTATAGCTGATCTACCCTCAGTGTGTCCGATTACTTATTCCTTATATTATGTGTTCACTGGTTGCCAGACTCTCAAAGACAACACCTAATGGAGATTGCTCAAAACGTGCCATAACCCGTGAAACAATCCCGGAGACCGAGCCGATTCCACTATGCTAAAGCTAGATTCTAAAGTTCACCATGCTGTAGACATTGCACCGGAGGCCAGAGTTATGTGAAGTATTCCCATTCCTGCAAGGCGGAACAAAACACTGGGACCGAAAGAAAACCGAAAATGAAAGCAAAGATGAGAAAAGAGGGCCATCCCGGAGGACATCCGACAAGGCTATTTACAAGGCCGGGCACCTCACAACGAGACACCCGACAGAGATATTTACAAGCAGAGGGCTTTACATATAATACAACTTTGGGAAAACTTACCCTACTTGAAGTAGTGTTTTAGAAACTGTCCATTAACGGGCAATGCGATAGGTTCTCTAGTCAGGGTGTTAAGGCGGTAAGTGTTGGCCCCATAGGTTTCTAAAATTAAGTATGGTCCGAGCCAGAGCCGTTGGAACTTGGTATGATTTCCTTTCTTCTCCAGGGCCTTGTCCCACAACAGGACCAGATCCAAAATCTGAAAAGCCTTGTATTGGGATCTTTTATCAAACCATCATTTTACCACTACTTGATGACGCACGAAATGTTCAAGGGCTGTGTCTCGCTGTTCTTCCATTCGCACCAGGTTCAAGAGTCGAACCTCCATGATGTTGTCCCTATTGCCAAATTCTTGCATAAACTGTAAAACTGGGATTTGTAAGTTGACTGGGAATACAGGGTTCTGACCATAAACCAGGTAGAACGGGGATGTTCCCAAGGCAGCTTTAATGCGAATGTGATCCGCCTAGAGGGCGAATTTCAGCTTTTGATGCCAATCCCAGGGATTCTGTTCTAATAGACGCTTGATCACCTCAAGTAGATTCTTGTTCGTTGATTCAGCAACGCCATTTCCCTAGGGATAATAGTTGCTAGAGAACTTTAGCATGATCTTCCGATTGTAGGTCCATTCAAGTAGCTGTGCTGAAGAAAACGCCAAACCATTGTCACATACCAAAGCAAAGGGCATTCCAAACTGTGTGACGATGTTTTCTTCCAAGAACTTGATAACTACATCTGCCGTGTTATTTTTGCAAGGTATCACTTCAGACCACCGAATGCAGTAATCAGTAGCAGTTAGAATGTACCGGTGGTTAGCAGAAGAGTTGGGGTTAATCTCCCCGATGAAGTCGAGTGCCCACTGGAAAAATGGTCTAGCCTTGTAGACTGGCTGTAGAGGCATAGCTGGGTTACGCTCATGATGCGCTGCAGTTTGGCAAGTATGGCATTTTCTTACGTGAGCGTAAATTTCTTTGAATAGACAGGGCCAATAATATTCAGCCCAAAAGATTTGATGGGCAGTGGCATTGGCTGAGCCATGCCTGGTTCCAAACTATCCATGGAATTCGTCAATTATTCTTGCAGCTTGGTCCCTGTCAATGCACCAGAGGTACACCCCCTCATAATTTCTACGATAAAGCGTGGAGTTTTTGATCATGAAGTGAGCGCTTTTCATCCGTAGAGCGTGGCGTTTGTGGGGAGGTAACCCCTCCGAACATTTGTTGTTTAGCAGCAAGTATACCAAATCGGTATACCACGGGTCTTGGGTGATGGACTCCACTATGTAAGTTTGGCATTCTATGCGAGGAGTCTCTTCTGCCATCGCCCGACTTAGTCCCTGGCCCCAGACTATTTTCATGGGATACATTTCTAAGTCATATTCCTGGAGGATGGCCATCCATTTCCCCTGTCTCTCGCCCAATTCACTCTGCATCAGCAAAGATTTGACGGCCTGGTCCGAGATGATAGCATGTACTTTGCTCCAGAGAATGTAGTGTCAGAATTTCTTCATGGCCTAAACTAGAGCAAAGGATTATTTTTCTAGTGGTGAATACCAGACTTCAGCGTTCTTAAAGGGGGAGCTCATGAAAGCTATCGGTCGTTCTTCCCCCTCAACCTTCTGAGTCAACACTGCCGCAACAGAGTGCGGCGAAGCAAAGAGTAAATGTAAAATGGGAGGGAATAGTCTGGACTAGCCAGGACGGGTGCTTCCGTTATTGTTTGTTTGATTTGGGCGAACGCCCACTTTGCCTCGGGACTCCAATCTATCTTGGTATCCTTCTTCATCATCTCATTGAGTGGTTTAACTATTTCTGCGAATCCTGTGATGAATCGTCGCACGAAGTTGATTTTTTCGAAGAAGGATCGCATTTCTTTCTTTCTGCCAGGCATCTGTAAGTTTAGAAATGCTTCAACTCTATCAGGGTCTATGGATATACCCTTCTCAGAGACAATATGCCCGAGCAACTTCCCTTTGGTGACCCCGAATATGCACTTATTAGGGTTAAGGGATATTCCATATCGGTGGCATCTCTCACAGATCTGAGTGAGGTGGGCGGGATGATCACGCCTGTCCTAGGAAAAGATAGTCAAATCATCCATATAGATGATTATGCACCGATTTACGAGGCCCTCGAATGCAATTTCCATGGCATTTTGAAAGGTAGCCCCTGCGTTGATCAGACCGAAGGGCATTCTTCTGTACGCAAACGTTCTCCACTTGGTGGTAAACGTTGTTTTCTCTCTATCCTCATACTTGACCATGACTTGGTTGTATCCTGAATATCCATCTAGGAAGAACATCATCTGGGATCCATTCACTATCTGCAACACCTCATCCAACGAGGGAAGAGGGTGATTATCTTTTTTAGATGCCTTGTTCAAATTTCAGAAATCTACGCAAAGGCGGATCTCACCATTCTTTTTCTTGACCGGGACCAAGTTGGCAACCGACGTAGTATGCCAGATTGGGAAGATTATCCAGGCTGATAGCAATTTTTCCACCTCTTGACAAATTAGAGGCTCTATCAGGGGGTTGACCGGTCTTTGCTTCTGTTAAAAGGGCTTAGCATCAGGTTTCAGAGGAATAGTATGGGTCATGATGGATGTATCATACGTTTTCAAGTCTTCATAACCCCAAGAAATTATGTCGATATATTCTCGGAGAACTGCGAGAATCTTCTCCTTTTCCTCAGGGGAACAGGAGGTACCAATGTGAATAATCTTTTCTTCGCCAGGCTGGCCAATGTTAACTTTTTCAAATTTTCCTCCCTCAGAGGAGGATGACACCTTCTCACGGGCCTGGGGGTCCGAGTCGAAGATTCTTTCTAGCGCAACCATCCCCTTTGGGATGGTGTTAGTGGGCAGGTCCATGATTCCATCATCTTCATCACTTTGCCCAGTATCATCATGGTCTTGTTCCTCCACTATTTGATCCTCAAAGACACCAACATTCACCATGAAGGCTAGGATATGTTGATCATCCTCAAAAACCTGAAAGTGAGTGACATTATCTGGAATGGACAGGGTGGGGACCATCTCAACTAAAAATTTTTGGAGTCTTGAGCTGGCCATTGGCTCAAGTGTGCTGGCAGAAATGGCAAGGGCATTCGGGACATAGTTCCATCACCGGGGAATGAGGTCAATGCCAAAGGCATCAAAATCTTTGATAAGGCTCCAAGCCCGGTTGTGGTATGCGGCCAGCCTTTTGTCATGACATGTGTATTGACTCCGGACCTATTTGAAAATCAACTCTGAATCACCCAGAGCCCAGAGGCGGGTGATACCTTTCCTTAGTGCGAATAAGAGTCCAAGGACCAGAGCCTTGTACTCCATGACATTGTTCATACAGTTAAACTGTATCCTGTAGGATGCGAGGAAGGACTTCCCTCGTGGGTCAATTAACTCTACCCCAGCCCCGCAGCCTTGTTTGGATCGGGACCCATCAAACTTGAGGGTCCATAAGTCATTATTTGTGATATGGGGCTGGGGTGGAGTTTTCTTTGGATTTTCACTGGGAGACTTAGGGGTTCCTCCCAAAATGACCGGCGTGAAAATAGAATTTACCTCCAGAGGTGTTTCGACTTGGGATTCCTCGGGGAACAACACCACAAGAGCACATCCCATAGGAGTACTGGGTCCCGGGGAATCAGTTGCGTGTTGCCTGTTCCGGAGGGTATCAAGGTGCCAGTTGGCGATCGAAAGACATAGTCCACACTCAAGCTCTGAATGTTTCTGGTAGTGCACTCGGCACCAAGTGCTAGATAGGAGTGTGGCAAGGGCTGCTGTAGCACCTTGAGAGTTGACTTCAACTCTCATCTTTTCTTCTAAGTCTTGGGCTCTCTATAGTATGGCGGGATCTTCCCCAGGGATGAAATCAAATGTCAAAATTTCAAAAGGTTTGTACACCCCCAGGGAAGTCTCAGAGAAAAAGACTTCATTGACCCTCCCCACCTCGGTAAGGGCCTGTTTCATCTGGGGTTCACTTTCGACCTGGATCTTATTGGATTCTCCTTCCCATGGAAGCCATAAGTGGGTGAAGTCGGTCGAAAAGTATCCATTCAAGGACTTAGACCAATTTTGACTCAGTAACATCCCGTAAGTCTCAGGGATGTCCACCACTTGGATGTCAATGATGCTGGCTATCCTGGGGTCCTGGATAAGATATATCCGGACGTTCTTTAATTCTCCTACCATTTTCATAGCGGTCTTGTCCAGTTGGATTACTTCACCATTAGATGGGGTGGGGTGGAATCCGAGCTTCTGACAGATGGATAAGGGCATGATATTACCCAAAGCTTCGGAGTCTACTAAGTAGTTATGTATATTTTTACCATGGATATTCAGGCCTAGTAAGAAGGGAGGATCCTCGTTATTCCCCTGGAAGACGGCCGCATTAGCATCTTCGAAGGAGACGGTCTTGGGTGGGCGGCTAACAGTTTCTGGGTTTTCCAAGAGCTTTAGAAGAGACTTCTTCTGCTCGGGATAGTTTAGTAAAACCTCCATCAAGGTCATGGAGCTGGTGGTCTGTTCTAACGCCTTCGTGATATCGAATCTTCCTCTCGGGAACTGGTGATTTTCCTCTGTGAGATATTTTGCTTGGTTAGAGCTAGGACCTTTTGGAGGCGCGGATCGTTCAGTCGTGTTATTCCGGGGAGGAGGAGAATCTTTGATAGGAGGTGCAGGCATGTAAGCTGGTCCTTTACCAACCTGGCTTTGAGTGTTGTATGGAGCCTGTGAGTTAGTAAAGGCATTGGCCTTAAAAGGCGGAATAGATTCGTCAAAGAATCCTTGCAATTCAGATTCTTCTTCATCTTCCCCGGAAGTCTCGAAGAAAATGGTGTCGCAAGTGAAGGCACTATGGGTTGTTTCCTGGACAGGAGGTTCTGAAGGGGGAGCATTGTGCAACTACTTCCAGTCCAGCTGGGAGATCATGATGAATTTCTCCAGAGTGGCACAATTCACCTCATTGTGCGAACCAGTATCGTGTAGTCTACACCAGTTAGTCATGGGCTGGAAGTCTGCAACTGGTGTAAAATGTGATGGTCCAGCACCATTTTGGCTGGCATTTTGGTTCGGGGGTGGGCCTCCGGTGTTCATGTTATTGTTCCATTGTTGCTGATTGGGCCGGGACCCGTTGTTGAAGTTTCTCCCTCCGGTGTTATTGTTTCGTTGGCCGAAGAAAATGTTTCCCCTTTGGGAATTTGAATTTTGGGGTGCGTAGGACCCCACCTTCAGTTGGCCCATGTCCATAGTCAAGGTGGATAACATTCGCCAGAGGGATTCGACCTCGGTGGTCAACTGAGTGTTAGCTTCACAATGTGATGGCTGTGGTTGTTGTTGGCTTCCCGGGAAGGCAGCAGGATTAACCGGAGCTAAGGGTGGCAATCCTCTAGCCGCGGATGACTGAAAGAAGGGCACTCCAGCTGGTTGTGTTTGAGACTGTTATGTTTTCTGCGGTTGATTCCAAGGGAAGACTTCTAGACCCGGTGTTATCTAGGTCTAGGTTGGCTAGGGTAAACATACCGCGCCTGCTGGTCTATTAAGGGTGGCGGGGGATTCATCGTCATCGAAGGGGCGCCTATTGCGAGTTTGGGGTTGTAGCCCCCGGCATATGCAGTTCTGTCATGGATCATGTTGAAAGGTGTACTCTATCCAATCCCACCCAGGGATTTGTTGAGACCATGGGATAGCTCTAGGGCTAGGTTGTAAACTTTCGCCAAAGTGTCCCGGTCGCCCACGGTGGTCGTTCTCCAAAGGAGAGTGGCAATGAAAGGGTCCATCACGTTGAGGTAGGTCTGTATGGTTACTTCTGGGGATGGGATGAAAGGGCCCGTGCATCGCTTCAGGGCGCGCTGGAACCTATGGTTGAATGTTGCAAGAGGTTCATTAGGTTCCTTTCTGATGGAGATGAACTGGCTGTGGGACCAGGCTGGGTCTACGTGCACGCGAAAGGCAACCAGAAAGGCGTCCTCCATGTCCTGCCAAGTGTTTATGGAATTGGCAGGCAGGTCAAGGTACCAGTTCAACTTGCTTTGTCCTAAGGACAAGGGGAACATACGGGTCACAACATCTTCATGTTGGATCTGGTGTCGATTCATGGCATCTTTGTATGCCTATAAGTGTTCTTCTGCGGTCAGTGAGCCTAAGTGCTCATATCTTGGGCAGATCTTCTCTGGGTGAGAGGGTAAATCATTGGTTGTGCCTGGAAAAGTGCCCATTGGGGACCCAGTGTTTCTAAAATATGCAGCCATTGGGGGAACTATATATAGGGTGGTTTGGGCACTAGTTCCCAGAATTATCTGAGGAGTTTGGGTATTCAGAGGTATGGTCGACCCCCAGACAATGGTGGTTGGTGTGATTTTCAAGGTTTGTTTCTTTTGAGTAGGAGGCTTGAGTTTGACAAGCCTTTCGGGATTCAGGGCAGACCTGAGGACTCTTTCAAATTTAGCTGGGGAAAAAGACCCAATCCCGCTAAAGGCTTGTCTCCTAAAATTACAGCTCGGAGAACCTTCAGGAGGTGTAAAATCAGAATCTTTGGAAGGGGATAAGTCCATGCCTCCTTCTAGTGCCAGTTTCTATTGGTGGGGTTTTGCTGACCGGGTCCGCCAACAGTCATAAGTTGTCACCGGGGTCTGGGGAAATCAGCCAACTCCGCCTACAAAGGTTGTCTAGGGGAATAAATCCTCCGGGCCTTCAAGCACTTGGGTGTTGGGTCATGATGGTGCGGGGCTCAGTCGGGAGAGGTGACTATTTTTGAGGGGGATAGCTGGTTTCTTCAACTCATCTTCTCTGGAGATTCGATCAAAGTAAGGTTTTTTTGAGCGTTCTATACTTAGAAAATAAAATGAAAAAAGATCCTGCAGGGTTAGAAGTATTTCATCTAACTATAGTCATGCTGAAATGTCTGGAACATCAATAATACTCTGGTAGACTACACTAAATACTGAAGAAACACATAACCATCAGCTAGCATTCTATCAGTAGCAGGAGTAAAGAGTTCGTTAATCTACTTTAACATACCAGAGTAAAAGACATAAAGAACATTAAAACACAAAATACCATTAACTCAGAAGCAGGAATGCCAACAACATCATTGCCAAGAATTCTTCCTTCTTCATTAATATTTAGTCCAGCAAGTACTGGTGCGTGATACAATGGCGGCTCTAGGGGAGCATCTAACTATCAGGGACAGATCAATGGAGCATTGAGCTCTACAACTTAAAAGAATCACTTTGCTATTGCTTATGGACAACAAAATCATCAATTTTGCCGACCCTTGGGAATGGGCCGGTCTACCTATTTTTACAACTCTTTTCTAACCCTAACCCTATTTACATAATGTTTCAATAAAATATAATATCTGGGGGCCGGTACTACTTGCGCCACCCTACAAAAGACTTGGAGATGGAATAGGTCTTCCATGTCAGAAGAAGAAGACAAGAATATACATTGAGAGAATTGGTCTCAAGAGGAGAGCCAGAGAGGAGAAAGCAGAAAGTAGGTCCCCTAGGGACCAAGGCTACATGTCTCATAAATGGGAAATGCGGCGCACTGTCTCCAATGTGTCAGGTGTACCTCTGAGCGGTGCCTCAAGAAGACCACCTTGTCATAAAACCAACCACCTAGTCGATGCCTATTGATGGGGCCAACTACCTTCTGACAGTCTTTATTAACTACCTCTGAAAGTGACTGGTCGGCCTCGGGAACCGGGACACGGGTCACTTGAAAGAATACAAAACTTTGGATCCAGAAATCTAGGATCTGAAAACTTATGGCCCCAAAAGAATAAAGAATGCTCAATGTGACTTTTTCCCAGCCTCTGGAGAAAGCTCAAGGTTGTTTATTATCATTGAAGGCCTGAAGGAGGTGAGAAATGCCATCTTCATCTATCCCCTTTAGGCTGGCCTTTCTGTGCCTGGCCACTTCAACTTGTTCCCCCAGGTCCGGAACATTATCTCTGAATTCATCCACCATACTTGCGGCGTCATGGCGCTTAAGTATCATTTTGGTTCATCTTGCCATCTAGGCCCCATCTATCCCATCCAGGGATTAATACCGGGATGTCATTATTTCATCAAAACTCCCCAAAACTGACTCTTCGGGGGTATAAGTATCTGTATTAAGGGGATAAGCCCCGTAAGCCTTTATTACAAAAGACTTGTATAAATTGGAAGAATATTTTACTGTGTTTACCTTCTCTTGCAAGGACTCTACCAGTTGCTTGGTTACCTCTAATGTGAGGTCCAGTCTAGAGTGCTAAGTTCTCACAAAATCAAATGATTCCTCACCCAGAATTATGGATTCAAAAATTATGTCTTCTCCCAGGGTGAGGAGCTCTTCAAGCTTTGCCTTCCACACCTGGTAATTCTCAGTGTCTCTCTCCCACTTCTCAATAAGCGCTTCTACCTGATGGATAACTTGTTGGGCTGTGAATAGATCTGGGAGGGTGGATGCTAGGAAATGCCGGGTGTTTCCTATCTGCAGGGTGACCCATTCGTCTAGTGCTTGAGCTTTCTTCTTCATTACTCGCAAGGAGTCTATGTCACTCTGTGGTAATTCCTCTGATGTGGAGGTCTATGGAGGGGTGGCATTGATGGGTCTGGCCAGCTCAGTAAGCAACCCCATAAGGTTTGCATTCTTTTCCTTTTCAGCCTTGAGCCTCTGGGCCTCCTTTTTGTATCGGGCTTCAACTTCCCTCGCTGCCTCCTTAAGCAAGTCCACTTCGCCTTGCTTTCCTCTTTTGCCCAGGGACACCTCTGCAATATTATAATCTATGGGATCTGCAATTGCTTCATCAGCATCTGGGGGAGGTGTTGCCACCATGGCAAAGGTTTCTCCACCCGGCCCAGTTCGCAAAGTGTGAACTGTCTGGGCTTTCTTTGCCTTCGACGGGGCTTGAACTTGGGCCATCATCTCGGCCAGGGAGAGAGGAATCACCAGAGCTGACTGAGCTTTTCTCTTTCTGCTATCTACCAGCCACTGCGGAGGGAGAGGT
The DNA here is from genome assembly GCA_018584345.1 of Thuja plicata. Taxonomy (NCBI): domain Eukaryota; kingdom Viridiplantae; phylum Streptophyta; class Pinopsida; order Cupressales; family Cupressaceae; genus Thuja; species Thuja plicata. Next base: position 40,898 of record MU227751.1, read on the forward strand.
GGCCTTCCTGCTAGAGTTTGTTCTCCTAATTCTTTCCCGATGTCCGGTGGCTATTGATCCTCTTCAACATGGACTTCATCTATCCCTCCCCCTGCTTCAACCTCTATAGAAACATCTTTTTCAATCTCCATCTCCTCAGCCTGGTCCTGTACATTTATTGTTGGGTCTGGACCCTGGTAGGATTCCTGAGGGATGTCTTCTTCAAGCTGATTTTCTTGTTCTTCTTGGTCTTCTTTTTCCAGGGCCTCTTCTTCTGTCGGCACTTCCTTCGGCAGCATGGGAGGTGTCAGGCCAAGATTTAAAGTTTGAGCTGCTGTGATCACCTGCCCAAAAGAGGATCCCGGGTGTAGCCCTTGGAATTTGGCAGCTAGGGTAACGGTTGTTCCCGAAGGTCCGGGTCCCCCAGTGGACGTCGTTTGTTCACTCATTCTTTGTTGGTCCACTCCTGAACCTCGCATTGCTTGAGCCCCGAAGATAATCCCCAGTTCCTGCTCCTTTTCTTCTACTTGCTGCTCTTGTTGTGCAGCTTCTTATCCTAAGTTTTCTTGATCTGCAGCCTCTTGTTTGGTATCTGGGACTTTTGTCTCTTCTTGTGTATTGTCCCTTTGCAGATTTCTGAATTCATTAGTTGTAAATATATCAAACTCCTCCTCTGGAGGGGGACTGGCTGGGACCTCTGCCGACTCTGTTTCCTTTTTCGGCTCCGGGGAACTGGAAGAAAGAATTTCCACTTCCCGGGGGAGGGACACCATTGGCGCTGGTTCTACCTTGGGTTGTTTTATGTGTTTTCTCTTTCTACGGGTAACCAAAGGTGGCCCTGCATTGGCTATTTCTACCACTTCCATGGGATCCACCCCCGTTGCCTTCACCATTAGGGATGCCAGCGACAGGGAGGAAGGAGGACGAATTGGTTCGGCCATGAGCGGGGGAGTGGCAAGTCTTGTTATTAAATGCTCCCTCATCTATTGGGAGGTAGCCACAGATTGCTTGATCTATTCCTGTATAGGGACTTCTTACGCAGAGGGTGTTGTAGCTATCTTTTTCCCCTTGTTTGTGCCCTGTGAAGAAGTCCCGGATCCCGGGGTCAATCTTGGTGCCGACGATGGTGCTAATTTTGGCGCCAGTTGGGGAACTTGATGCATACTCCCGGGGCACACCTTTATGAAATAGGCGTGACTTCGCTCGACTACTTCCTGAGTGAAGTCCTCAATCGTGGGCCCCTCTTGGGCGGCCCAATCCATTGTCGGTAGTGCCATTTTATCGATCGCCTTTTCTTTGTACTGGGGATCTATGGTGGGGGCGGCGTTAGAGAAGCCCAGAGGGAATCTCTGGAGCTTCAGTTCCTGCATCATTCTGGCTTTCATCCTAACATAGTGCCTGCTGCGCACATCCACATCATCCTAGCAATCAGCCCAAAAGTCCTCCATATGTATTCGATGGGGCTCTGAAGCCCGGGGCAGTGCTGTTGTAATTTTTCCATGCGGATCAAAGTTCCTCCGCGCTAAATAGAATTCCTACAAGTTATAACTTTTCAGCTCATTGTCTGCCTCCTTCGCGGTGGCCAGACTGCAGGTTTAGTTCCCATAGATGATCAGGAATGAGATGTTTGGGACCTTCTTATGGGCTAAGAAGGCATGCAACTCCATCATTTGCCGGTAGTATTCCAGCAGCATGATCTTGTCCCCGCAATGCCTGGGCAACAAGTAGGGTTTCCCGGAGAAGCCAGTGACCCTAATGTATGTATGCTACAAGAATTGGATGTAGTAGTATCCATAACTACTGACTAACTTCATCGCCTCAGTGGACAGGTGGTATCCAGCATCCCGGGTGGGTGTGAGAAGGTGATAGTAAATGAACGCATCATTTACCTGGCAGAAACTGGGGAAGCTGGCCTCCCATTGGATTTGTAGGAAATGGTCCCATGGTGCTTTTTGTCCTAGGCCAATCCCAAGCACGCCTTCTATAAGTAGGCCATTGGAATGGGGCCTTTGCTGGGCCAAGGCCCAGAAAACATAGGAAGACATAAAGAACTTCTTCTTCCAGTCCAACTGGAGGAACTGGGAGTCGACATGGTTAGAGATTATTGTCTCCCAGTCGAAGAATTCTCCCTTAGTGGAGATGTCGAGGAGGAAATAATACATCCATTTGGAAAACTCCTGGGCGGAGGGTTGCCCAAATACCCAGGCTAATGCTATCATCCCCATCTGGATGCTCTCCTTGAATTCAGAGTGGGGGATTTCTATCTTCATTCTCTTTGGGTCCCTCTTTGGGGCCTTGAGCCAATGGGTGTTCATGTACACCCGGGCAACATCCTCCAGTTTTGTAAATTGTGCCAAGGCATCAGCCCTTGTAACAAGTGTGGCTCTATCGAATTGTGGGATTCCCAATCCCGCCCGGAATGTGTCTGGGTCGAGGGATACGAGAGGAGTGGGGTACCCTGTAGGTTTTGTAGCTGCAAGCATCATGACCCGAACAGAGGAGTTGTAATTGGCCGCTAGCATTAGGATAAGCTCCGGAGACTACATGGAGCATGGGAAGCAAGCTGCTTGGAGGATCTCGGAACCTCCAACGTTAACTGCCAATTGATCCCCAGCTTGTCACTGGATGTGCATTACCTTCACCAGGGCCTACATTTTTGCCCACATTCTGATGCTGGTGTCGATTATAAGTTTAACCTTGGACTCAATCTTTGAGCCCGTAATAATGTTGTTCTGCACGAACTTCATGGTGAGGGGCAATTTCTCTAGGGTCCTCTCCATCTTAGATTTCATGGCTGCCCTGGTTTCTGTGGCTATTGGCAGTTCCAGACTTTCGGGAGGAGATGACGTGGATGCTTCAAACATGTTTGAAGATGAAGTCTAGGAACCTGCAAGGGAAGGCGACCATCAGAATATTTTTATCAAAATAAAATAGTTACTCCGGGGTTTGGAGATCTTACCACCGCGATGTTTTCTTTCCTGAAGAGTTAGTATCATGCAAGGGTAAACAAAAAGTAAAACACATCACAAACTTAGGATCTTTATCATACATCCGGGTCTGGGAAATTTTATCACACTTGGAAAAGACATAGGACAGGTGGTGGTAAGAGGCCCGAAGCCCAGAGAAGTGACCATTGGCAAGGATGCATAAAAAGGCAAGTTATGGAGCCCACATGGACTCCATGTGCATTGGCATTAAAGGGATGTGATGGCGATGACAGCGGAGCCAACTGCCCAAACGCGTGAAAAGGGAAAGCCACTTGGCTGGAATTGATTGCGCGCATGGGATGTAAATGAGGTTCTGACAGACTTCATGGAGGAAAGAGAAAACTGCCTGTTTGAAACCAGCCGCGAGCCAAGTTTCAAACAGGTGGTTTTCTTCCTCGAAACGAACTCGGAGGTGAAAAACCAGACGTAGAGGTGACTCGACCACCTTGTCAAGCCACATGGGAGGATATACACGAAGCTGAAGGAGTATACATAGAAATGGGGAGATATATAGAGACTATATTACAATTATACACATATATACATGAATATACAACACGAGACGACACTTGTGGGGAAAACCAGATGAGGCAGAAACTGATATATACAACTATCTACACTCTTTACACTATTTACATTATTTATAGACAAACAACCTCTACACAGAGGGTGGACAACCCTCTGGCAGAGCCAACCCACCAACAGGCGGCAAAACCAGAAGACAAAAGACCAGACGAAGCGGGAAACAAAACAAAGTGAGACAAGCCAAAACTAGACAAAACCAAAGAAAAGCCAAAGAGCGGAAGAAAAACAGAGAGGAGGGAAAGAGGAAACACCAACCTGAGAATCGCAGAAAGTGGAGGAAAGGGAAGGGTTACCGAGGGAGCTCTACAACAGCTCAAGTTATCTGACGGCCAGAATCACCACCATGAAGCACTTGCACTTGCCTGAGAATGACAGAAGACGTTAAGCACTGATTACCACAAACTTTCTATAAATGCTTTGTTAATCGCTCTTTGATTCGCTCTAAGTGCTCAAATATTTTAATCACGGTGAATGTGAAAATGATAGATAAACCCTATTTATACCCACGGTAAAAAGGTAATCCTCCTCTTTCTAGCGATCTCCAGATAGACACAACCTCCAGACTCTGGGCCTGGGGATTCTTCGAGATGATATCCCTAGGGACATCATGGCAAAGAATCCCAGAGTCTGGAATCTGGTTTCCTCTGAACGACAACCTCTAGGACTAGAGTCCTGAAGGTGAAAACCAAACAAAAAACAAAACAAACCACCAGGGAGGAAAGCCCCGGAGAAAGAAAACAAAAAGAAAAGAAAGGCAAGGCAAAGCTGCAAGCAAAATCAAACAAAAGTAAAAAAGGGGACCCAACATTTTGCACCCAAAATGTAGGAACGTGGATGCAGGGCATAACACTTACTATAGTCAATAATTTGAGCATCTAGTAACATTTAGTTGAAATAGAAACTTCCACCATCAATCAAACAATCCTGAAAGTGCAACACGCAGAATCTTATTTGTTATTAAACTCAATAATTTGGACATCTAGTGGTGTTTAGTTGGAATGGAAACTTGGCACTTGGATAAAATGCACCTATCAATCAAGTGATCTTGAAAGTGCATCACCCATAATATTATATTTTTCCCAACATTTGCCAGAGTTACACTTCTCCCCCATCATTGTCATAAAAGGAGGGGGGCCATTTTGACTGGAAATTTGCACAACTATGCTTGGCCAATGGGAAATAGAAGTTATGCAATCTTCTTTTACATTGACTGTTGATCACATCTTTGATCATAAACGCCTCTGTAATGCTACGAATCCTAGTGTTCATCAATGAGCAGCACGCAGAATCTTATGAATCTTAATCCCATTTTAGTGGTTCTGCAATCCACCAAATTTTTAGGCTTTTCACCACTTTTGCCAGAAACGGACTCATTTCATCAGTAGTGTCACGAAACAACTTATTTTGATAGGACTGTGACAAATAATGTGAGACGTCCAAATTCATTGGATGTGATATATTTTCTTGAGGCATTCCCTGCCCTTCAGCGAGAGCCAACCATTACATTTTCTAACATCACGTATTTTCTAACATCATCCCTACTTTAGACTGAAGTAAAAGGCATCCAAACGTTCATTTTTGTTTCACCTTAGTACTATTTTGTATAAAAATTGTACACGAGATCCTCGAGAGAAAAAATATAAAATTTAATCAACCTCTTCAAATAAGCACTAAGAATTAAGTACGACAGAGTTGTAATTCCATAGAGATTGTAATTAATATATATATATTTTAAATCTATAACAAGTGGTTGACCTTATCTATTAAGTTACTAATGATTAGATCTATTTTGAATGTCATTCCCATTTACTTGATGTCAATTTTAAACATGCCAAAGTAGTCAATTGAAGAACTTCAGTCCATTTTGAGGGATTTCCTTTGGGCGGATAATGTATATCAAATAAAAAAGTTACCTCTTCTTGCCTGGAGTAAGGGATGCACTCCTAAATCCATCCAAGGTGTAGGTATAAGGGACCCACACCTACAGACTAAAGATCTAGGTGCCAAATTACTTTGGAAATTATATCAAAACCCAAATTCAAAATACCTAGGCTTGTTAGATCTAAATACCTTGATTCTGATGAAAGGGAAAGAATCTTTATGACTTTAGTTCTACCTCGGGTATCAGCCATGTGGAATTTAATGGTATCTTGATGAGACCTCATTCTGCCCTCACTTTCTTGGTTAATTCATGATGGTTCAAAAGCTTGATTTTGGGAGGACTCGTGGAATAGACATATTCCATTGTCTCAGATCCATGATTGGCATCCTTTAGATGCTCACCTAAAACAATTCTAGGATGATCATGTTTGTCATTATATAAATATTCAAGAGGGTACTACATCTTCGAAAGACTTGACTCGTCTAAACAATTTTAAGATCTGGCAGTGGACCTTCATAGGGAACTTACCTCCAGGACCATTTTGTGTTCACCTCTTGAGGATGAGCTTATTTATCTTGGGTCCCCTTCTGGTAAATATACAGTTAAAGATGATTATAATTCTAATTTTCTCAATCTTTCTTTTGAGTCTTGGCCGATTAAATTATTGTGGGGTTCTACATGCCTTCCTAAAGTGGATGCCTTTTCCTGGTTGGCCATTTAGGATAGGGTCCTTACTGGTGCCAGGATTGATAGATTAGGGATCATTGTTTTCTTTCCTTGCACTTTGTGTGGATTTTTTTTTTGAATCTTCTAACCATTTATTTATCCAATGCCCTTTTGCCCTTGATTTTTTTTATTAAGTAAAACAGGTTTTATAGGGTGTCTGAAACCCAATTACAAAGCTAAAGATCGAAAATTTTTCCCAAAAAAAAAAATAACAGAACAAAAGATGAAACAGGTCATCATGAGGGCCACAATAAAAAACAAACTAAATAGCTAAAGAGGAAAACAAAACACAGGGACAGCCAAATAGCTAGGGAAAACCATCAAGAGATGTTCCCAAGCAGGCTAGCTTCTTTGGACTTGAGGATCTCCACCTTGGTCACAAATTCCTTTATCTTTTGGAGATCAGATGTTAGACTTTCATTCCCTCTCTTCTTCTTAGAACTTGTTGTAGTCCTCTTTTCAGGTCTCTCATCAGGCTTGTGCTCTTGTTCCACACTAGTTTTGGTTGCGTCAATGCCCTCAAGTTTTTCTTCCATTTTTTTCAATTACCATCTTGATATACTCGCTGGAGGCTTTCAAGATGTTGAAGCTCTGCTCTGCAATGTTTTTAAGGGTCACCTCAAACTTAATCATATTTTCCTCCATCTTACTAACCCTGGTGTTAAGACCCTTATGGTCTTCAGCAGTACCATCACTGTTGGCATTGTCTATCTCTTTATCTTTGTTCTTGAGTTCCCCCACTTCATGGTATAACCACTTGATAGACCTATAGTTATCCAACATACTATTTTTGGCATTGTTGAGAAGGTCGAGCTCCATTTTTCTTGAATTATCACTAAAAACCACCATTGCCAGGTCAATCAGCTCCTCCAATTTTATCCTACCATCCTCACCTTCGATAAATTTGGGATTAATGACCTCCCTGGTTATCCCAAATTTGGCGGCCTTAACATGAAAGTTGCACCAAATTGTCTTCCCCTACTGCGTTGAAACATAGCCACAAAAATTGTTGTCTTGCTCCTTCTCTTTCACCGAGATGTGGGGCTCACAAAACTTGGGACAAGGGTTTTCCTGGTTAGTACCATCCGTCTCATCTTGGAGTTTTATGTTTTCCTTGTCACTAGAGCTAGGGGTATTTCTATGAATCTGGTCCTTGGGAGTCTTCCAGCTAGTGCTATCTTCCCTGTTCTTGCACTTTTTGTTTTGGTACTTCACAATAGCGGTCTCCCTTTTTTTTCCTTTTCCATTGGAAATATCTTCTTCATAATCAGTTTTCGTCCCTTCCTCATTATCATTATACTCCTTCTTAGAAGAGATCACTGTTGTGGTATGTTTCTTGGAAGGGGTCACAGTTTTCTCTTTTTTGATAATATGAGTACTAGCCACACACTTCTTAGAGGAGGAGCCCAACGTCTTCTTCTTAATGTCAAAATCTTCCTAGCCCTCAGAGTGTAAACCCTCACTATCTTTAGTCTTTGAGGGGACATAATCAGAGCCAGAGACATCCATTTTTTCCTCTGTATCAATGATCTCCTTCCCCAAAATTTGGGCTTTAAAGTACTCGTAAATGAGAAGTAAAATCCCCTCATGAAGGGCAGGACTCACAATAGCCTTATCCCTATACCCATTAATATTTTAATTGATGGAAATATATAAATAAAATGGGATAGAAACCTGTATACCATGTCTAAAGTGATTCATGAGAATGAAGTGATAAGTTTTGATCTTATCGAACCTGGTATCCAGCGTGACATAAGAGATGATATCCTTCAGGATGAATCTCTACAACATTTTGATGCCTTCTGGAAGGTAATAAGTCCCAACTTTGATGAGAGTTTTTTTTCCCTTTCTCATTCGTCACGAAATTGCTTATCGCAGAGTCCAAAATTTTGCGATCTCTGTAAAATTTCTTACCCACAATGGGGATGCCGGTAACATTGGAGATGACCTCCTTAGTGACTATGAATTTTCTACCATCAATCACCACGATGCCCTTATCCTAGCTTTTCACCAACATTTTAGTCACCAACGGCTTCCCACCATGAATTATTTTAATAAAGGAAGAGATACCTCCTTTTTGTAGAAAATTCTAGATCTTAGTCCATCTCCTCCATTTCTAACTATCATTAGAGGGCTCCCTTGTGTGTATTTCACCACCCATTGCAGGATAATAGCTCATAATCGTGTTTTAGTGGTTCGGCTTGCAGCTTCTCAGACAAATTCTTGCCGAATTGTGATGACATTAATTTTTCCATTAGTGCACTTAGTGAAAAAAATTGATAGAGATCATCGGTACAAGCATAACCGACAGACAACGAGCATACCCGAAAGAACAAAAATTCATGAGAAAATGCTAAGTATAGAATTGACTGACGAACACTGACAAGTGTTAACACCGATGAAGTAAACAAGATTATCACAAACGACACAGTTTTGAGAACATAACCGAAGGAGAACAAGAAGGAATTGACCGATAAATATTTCAAGAAAGGAACATCGACGACAAAGAAAACTGACAGACTGACAGAGCAGACCGACCGTCATAACTGACAGTCAGTTAGAGAACCCGCAAATAGTGGATCAGAGTTTTACACGTCAGATAAAGCATTGTAATTCTATTTTTAGAGTTTTAATTTGTTTTAAATCATTACTTGAGGGTCAAACAAGCATAATGTAAATGTTTTAAAGCATCCTAATGGATCTAAAACATATCTAACAAAAGATCAAGGTCAAGTTGTAAACCTTGGATCTAGAGTTAACTTGCGAAAGTATGAATCAAGAATTGAGCAGAATTCTAGTATAAATAGATGTTCAATCAATTGTGAATTATGAATTCATTATTGTTGATAGCCAGGAAGAGAATCTAAGGAGCAGAAGGTAGAATTTATGCAAATTTTAGAAATAGATCACACTAGTTATCAGGAACACACAGAGGCTACCGACGAGCAGACAAAGGTATTATTCAATCATGGAAAGATGATTACTCATACATAGGAAGCTTTATTGGATTTTTTATCAGCAATTAGAGGTTGCATACATCATAAGATCAAAGACTTATGTAGTTGCATTCTAACAAGTGCATTACATATAAAATCTTTTTGTAGAAGTTGGACTTAACCATTCTTTACAAATCTCTTAACAGAGTGCACACTTAACAGTGTTGCTAAAGCTTCAAACGAAGTAGATCTTAACAGGTCTCCATTGTAATACTCCTAACAGGGTAGGTCATCAAAAGTGACCAATTGTAAGCCTTAACTGGCCCCTTCTTATCTGTAGATAGTGAAGTCTTGTGGGTAACAATCACCACTGCAATTTTTACTTCCTAACAGGAGTTTTCTGCGATATCATATCTTGTGTCATGTGTTATCTATTTTCATGAATATTTCTTGTATGGTTACATATTAAAGAAATTATGTTATGATTGCATATACATAAAGAAAGATGAACAGTTAGATAAGATAATTTATAGACTAATGAATAAGGGTTAATGGGCTAACAAAGAAAAGTTTCAGAGGTACTGATTCACCCCTCCCCTCCCAGTACATCATTCCAATATAATTCCAACAATTGGTATCAGACCTAAGTCTCTTTCTTGAAAATCTTAAATACTTAAGAGAAAAGATCAAAGCAATGGAAAAGTACAGACTGGACATGACTATTGAGAATGAGCAGTTACAGATGCAAATAAACTATGAGCAGTATAAAGAGGCAAGAATCAAGTTTTAAAAAAACTTCTTGATGAAAGAAAGATTATGGCAACTAGGCTGAATGAGAAGGACTACAAAGAATTAGAAATACAAGATTACTTTGAGACAGTAGAATCATCAACAAGCAAAGCTTTAGACGCATCAATAGAAGAAATCACAAATCTACAAGAGGTTAATCTACATTGGACAAAGCAAATCAAGATGCTACAAATCAGTCAAGAAACTCAAATGGTGAAAATGATTGATTTCATGAATGATGCAAGAAAAGCGTAAAATGAAAGAACACTAGCCATTGATGATAGGAGGAAAAGTATAGAGAAGATGCAAGAGAAATAATCAGTGATTCAAATACTTACTAAGCATCACCATGAGGTTAGCAACCAGATTATTCTTATGAATCAAGAAGCAAACAGACTAAATATAGAACTCATTGAAAGAATATAGATTATCAATAAGGTAAGAGAAGAGAATGAAAAATTGAAGCATGAAATCAAAGTCCAGAATCAACACAACGAATTGATAAAAAAGGCTGAAGAAAGCAACAAAAGTATGGATGATTTTCCTGATGGACAGAGAAGAGTCAACAACTACATAGGATTAGGGTACAATGAGAATGGTGAATCTTCTAATTAACCAGATCAAATGAATGCTTTCACAACCCCAAGATCCAAGAAGCTATCATGTAATCACTATGGAAAACCGGGCCACACCTCAAACATCTGTAGAAGCAAAATGAAAGGTATTTCTCAAGCACAATCTACTTTCATTGGTAATTGTTATAAATGTCAAAAGAAAGGACACAAGGCATATGAATGCAAATCCAAAGTGACAAATCCGATGTTAGGAACCTGTGTGTTCCTTCTATTTATTTTGTTAGTGTAGTGTTGTTGGACGCATATACTTTGTAAGTCATCCCGTGAGTATATTTTATTATCCCACATGCATAGGTAGTATTAATTTTCTAGATCGTACTTAGTATATAAGAGTAGGTTGAGGCCCTTGATGGGCACCGACAAATTTATTGTATTGAGCTTTCTCAAAGGAGGTTACCCCCTCGAAGTGGCCCGTGATCAATAGATTCATTCTGAGTTCTGCTATCACTCTGTATTCTATTATTTAGAGCATTCTCACGATATTGCTATAAGGAGGTTCCTCTCATCTGGTATAAGAGCACTTTCTTGGGCTCGCTGGGTGGAAATTACATCAAATTTTTTTCTGTCGTGGCCTTCAGGTTCCTTTAAATTCTAATATCTCTTGTTATTGCAATAACTCTTTTCAGTTGTTCCGTGAGTGAATTTTTCTGTTTTTTAGCCATAGCTTCCTTGTTTTCTTTCTGTTTCCTCTCACAATTCCGCAGAACGCCTGAAATATCATTTCGCATACTTCCTTCCTTGGCGACCCAACCCCAAATTCTACATATTGAAGCCCTATATCCCTCATTTATCTAATTTTAGGGTTTGCCCTATCTTTTTCACTTCTCATCCAATCGCCACCAAACTGAGCCACAAGATTCAATTCCTCATTCTGCTCCCTTGTCCCTCTTGGACTGCTCGCCTCATTTCGCCTCCCCAACCCTGAAACCCTCATTTTTCTTTTTCCCT
>MU227751.1:107249-122223 GCA_018584345.1 Thuja plicata
AATCTTCCATTTCATGATTGTCATTCTATGATCTAACATGCTTAATCTAAGAGCAATTCACAATTTAGAGTAGAATCTTCATGACTAGGAAGCAATAATTCAATTTCTCAAGGTTTTCTATGTTTTTCATTGAATTGATCTTACTAACCATGTATATAATGAGTTATTGAGTGTTTGTGTGCAGTATACTTGTGAGCTACATAATAACACATCACAAAGAGCTTTGTTAAAAGGCCTAATTCTCCTTATCCCCAGAACTCCCGCACTTTTTGGGAGACAAACTTTGTCCCAAGCAATCAAAGGAAATCTCTTATGCTCCTCAGCCCTCAACCAAAGAAATATTCTTAGAATTTTTTCCATTGCTTCCATAGTTTTAGCTGGTATTTAGAAGAGGCTCAACGAGTAGGTTGGCAAGTTATCAGGTTTTGCAACATAGATTTAACCAACTAGATTTTACCCACTTGACTGAGAGATATCCCCTTCTAGCCAACTAATTTCCTATTATATCTATCAATGAGTTTGTTCCAGAACTCATCAGGGGGCTTAACAACAAGAGGGAGGCCCAAGTAATTAGAAGGAAGGGAACCAATGCCACATCCTAAGATATCTGCAATTCTCCTTTTTCTATCCTCAAGCCTATTAATATAGAAAAGAGAGTTCTTATACCAGTTGATAGATTGACCAGTGGCTCTTGTATATGAGTTAAGGAGGTTTTTGACTACTTTAGCTTCTCTCACCAAAGCCTCCCCTCCTAAAATGGTGTCACAGAAAAATTGTTGGTGAGATAAAATAGACTTACCGGAGGATGGTCAGATACCTTTCAACTACCTGGAAGTCCTTTTTTTCCATGATGGATCTCTTAAGGAACTCTACCAATATAATGAAGCTAATCGGAGATAGGGGGTCTCCTTATCTCAAATCCCTTGTAGCTTTGAAGAAAGCGGAAAGAGAGTCATTGACAAGAACTGCCAACAAAGGAGAAGATATCATATGATGGATGATATTAAAAGTATTCATGTTGAAGCTAAAAGCTCCAAGCATCTTCATTAGAAAGGAGCAGTCAACACAATCATAATCCTTGGATAGGTCTAGCTTAAGGAGGAATCCCTCCCTCTTTCCACCGTCTAAGGAGTGGATCACTTTGTGCACCACCATAATGGAATCAAGAATTTCTTGACCCAGAACAAATCCTAACTACTGGTGGGCGATGATAGAGGGGATCACTTTGAGAATTTTGATGGTAATGAATTTTGAGATAATGTTATAGAAATAATTGCAAAATCTAGTGGGTCTAAAATTCTCCATAGAGTCCACCCCTGAGACTTTAGGAATAAGAACCAGGAAGGTAGCATTGAGTTCCTTTAAAAGGTTTTTGAATCAGTAGAATTCCTACACTTCTTTAACAACATAAAATTTAACTACATCCAAGTACCTTTGGAATAAAAACATAGGAAAACCATCCAGTCCTGGAGCCTTATCACCAGGAAGGGAATCCATGGATTTTTAACCTCTTCCAATTTGGGAATAGCACTTAGAACTTTATTTTGATCTTCTGAGATGATTTTGGGTATGTTTGTCAAAAGGACCTTCTGGTCCTCCTCAAAGAGGTCATGGTCTTTTGAGAGAAGGGAAGAGAAAAACTCAATAGCTTCATTAGATATATAATTATCATCCTTAAAGATTTGATCCCCCATCTTTATGTTGTTGATCCTGTTGGTAGCCTTGTGTTTCATTGTGGACAACTGGAAGAACTAAGTATTTTGGTCCCCCTCTCTAATTTAAATGGATCTATATCTCTGCTTCTAGAAAAGTTCCTCCTTCCCTATAAAATTGTGGTACTCTAAGAGAAGGGTTTTTTCTTTATGGAATCTTTCCACGTTGTACCCTTCTCTCTAGATTTCCTCTTGGACAAGATTGAGATCCATAATGGCCTTATCTTTGATGGAGAAGATATTACCAGACTCATTCTTATTCCAATTCTTGATGTTTATCTTGATGTTTCTAAATTTTTTTACCACTCTAAACATTGTCGAACCTTTAATATTAATGTTCCACCATTCTATAATCTTGTTTATCAGGTTAGGCTGAGTAGTCCACACCTTTTTGAACCTGAAAGGGAAGTTTTTTTCTTAATAAATTGGTCCAAAGAGAGAGCCAAGGGAGAATGGTCAGATCCAATCCGCACCAAGGCAAAAATTTTACTATTGTGGGAATTCAGCTAGTCAACAGTGATCAAGGCTCTATCAAGCCATACTTGGATGCAGTCTTTCCCAGACCTCCTATTACTCCAGGTAAAGTTTGCATCCTAAAGGTCCACATCTAAGATGACTTGATTTTTTATGAATTCCATAAGATCTTGCCTACTTTCCAAGTCTGGATTAATTCCTCCATGTTTATCCCCTTCTTTAAAGGGGGTATTAAAATCCCCCATAATTATACCCTTTGAAAGGTCAAACATAATTGTGATGCTTCTGAGTTTTCCTAGTAAGTTCTTCTACCTTTTTTGAGTTGGGAGAATAGATATTCATGATGTACTAGCTATAATTTTATTTTATATTAGGGAAATTCAAAAGTAAAAATTTACCTTCCTTGTATGTGAATTCAACCTTCAGATGAGAGGAATTCCACAGAGTCATTAGACCTTCGGAGCCTCAATCTGAGCTGGTGGCTAGCATATCCATATTTTTAAAGAATTTAATGCTTTCAAGTTTTTCCTTCTTCCTCGTAGTTTCCTGGATCAACATTATATCTATTCTATGATATCTTATAATATTCCCTATTACGTCCTGCTTATATGGACCATTAAGTCCATGAATATTCCAAGAGATTACCTTCATTTCTTTGTAGATGTGGATGCATAGTGGATGGTCTTTTGGGTTCCATCCTCTATATTATTGTTGGATTCTTCTTTCCAGATCTGGCTAGCTTTATTTCTACCAGGAGTTTTCAATTTGACACCCACACCAGCTTTGATCTTGCTCCTTGTTGTTGTTGGAGAGACCAGGGAGGGATCCCTACTATTCTTTTTCTTCTTCACATTAGTCCACTCTCCCTCCGTCCATTCTTTATATTTTGCAAAGACTTCTTCCATTATTGTGAGCTACCCTAGGGTGACTGATTTTAACAGTTCTTCCATTTTGAAAACCTTCTCTAGGTGTTCCTTCTCTATTCTAGGGTTTGATTCAAGGGAGGAGACACCCATAAGCTTGGGAAGAAACACTCCAATCTCCAAGGATGTGGATCCTGTAGTAAAAGATAATTTATCCATCTCATGGGGTGTGGGGCTTGAATCTATCCCTTCTCTGAATCTCTGCTCGTTCTTGATGCTATCCACTCCTGAGGGTTCATGCTAGTTATTGCCTTCTGGAGAATTCTTAGAATCGACTAAGGGCCTAAACACCACCATCTCTAGAAAATTATCATTTTGATATAAGGATTATATGATATTATCTTTGTTGTTGAATTCTTCAATTTCTTCTTGTATCTTTTTTGTTTCTGGGATCACCATTGATGAGTCCTTTTTCTTCCAAACTTTGGTGTTGTTTGCTTCAGTTCCCACCTAAGACATCTAGTTTTTCTTCCAATTTTTTGGCTTTTTGTGCCTAGTCCTTGGTCTTTCCTGCTATCCTTTGGGCCTTCTTGACTTTTTCCTTTCATAAAAATAGGCACTTTCTGGCCACATGTCCAGCTTTCTTGCAGTGAAAGAAAGCAAAAGGCACACTTTCAGTCTTCAATTTCTCTAATCTTTTACCTAGTTTGGAATAAATCTCTATGACCTTTGGCATGTATTTCCCCTCTTCCACCCCTATACATGTTCTAGCATAGGTAATATGCCTTATTTCAACCATCACTGGATCAATCAAGAGAAGTTCTTTGAAGGATTCCGCTATTCCAACGAAGATATCTTCATACCAAAATTCTAGGGGGAGTTTTGGTAGCCTTACAAAAACATGGGCTTAAATGTAAAAAGAATCATTCACATCCATGTTAGGAGACCATTTATGCAGGGCCAGAGAGGATTTCCTTATTCCCCACACTTTAGCACATAAGATCTTAGCATAGTCCTCCTAGAAGGAGAACTCAAAAGATAGAAATCCCTTCTCCATAGCTTTTATTTTGACTTGGCCCTTTAGGCTCCATTTTTTCTTAGAAAAAGACTTGACTATGTCTATATTTAGCCTTGACCTAGAAAATTTATTAACCATAGTAAGAGATATTGTTGCAATATTATGGTCAACCAGTTCATCAGGTAGCGCTATAGCATACTTACCCTTTTCCTTATCAGATAGATCCTTTATAATTGGGAAATGAGACTTTCTAGTAGAATTTTTCCAGAAAAGTGTTTACAAAGGACAAAGAAGAGAAGAATCTTCCTTGTGTGTTGACAGATTCCTTGTGTTCATGTCTAGCCTAGGAAAGAATCCTGATTTCCCCACCATCCCCACATCCTCTTTACTTGGATCTTTCTGTCTTTCACGTGGGACCCCATCCTTATTTTTTGTGTCTTCATTGTCCTAATCTACTAGAGGGCCATGATCACGGGCTTCTGCAGTAGTGCCTAGCACCTGTAAACCCAGTTTCCTGCCTATGCTCAAATTCAAACAAACTACTTCTCCTCCCACTTCGCTTGCTATTTGCAGAGCATATAAGTTACCGAGTGTAGTGTTTCCCTTGATTGTTGGTATTGGATTTTTCATAAGTTAGGTTGGTCGGTAGCTATTGGCCCTAATCTCTATGACCACTTTAAAGCTTGGCCCCTTTTATATCTCTACTCTATATTTGCACCTCCTTAGGAGATCAGCCCCTCTATAGTTATTTGGACTAATTGGCTTGAAAGAAACAATAGAGTATTTAGAGACAAATCTACTTCATGGAGTGAGGTGATTAACAAGATAGAGAAGTCTATTTCATAAGTAATGTTTTCATATCATGTCAATCTGATCATGTTGCCCCACTTTTAGTCTGCATATCTTTTGACAAAAGTGGACGTTTAATGTGTAGTGGTGGTCCTAAAAGTGTCATGTGAGTCTTGAGTCTACGTCTAGCTTTTTCCTTAGGATAGGAGACCTTTAGCAAATTTCCCCAATTTGACTTCTCTTTTGTGAGCTGGAGGGAATCTACATTTGACAATGTTTTCTTTAGGTAGGTTAAGTTCCCAATCTGGTAAAGGTCACGATTCGAAGAATTCTAATATAAGTCTTATGTGCAGTTGAAGTATTTAGCAATAACTCTTCATTTTGTAGCATTGGCAAGAAATTGGTTTTGAGCTTCTCTCCGATAGAAAATCACCCATAGAGTGTGTTTTCCGCACTTAACAGACCTAAGGGTATCATATATCAATAAGGGTGGAAATTGAGAAATTTGGAATAAGAAAGCTTTGGGAACTCAAATCAAACCTATTTCAAGGAAGGAAATTATTAGGTGAGGAGAAATTCAAGGTGTAAGCCTATAGGAGAAAAATAATAAAATGGCTTCTCCACTACTCCAACAAGCGGGTTTCAACCCGCGGAGTGTGTTTTCCACCAAACCTTTGAAATGAAGGAATTTTGAGTAAGAGATCTATCTCATAAAGAATCTGAGATATAAATAAGGTAGATGAAATCAACATATGTCATTTTTGCACCCCGACAGAACAATTTTCCCCTTTGGCGGATTTTCGAGCAAAGAGCACTCCAAAAACATTTCTCCACCCAAAGGAGAAGGGGAAGGGTAATTTTCCGCTACCTCAAGAAAGTTACCATTGAGGTTACTAAAATGAAAAGAAACTTTTTAAATGGCCCATAAGAGAAAAGTAATTAATTCAAATAAAGCCATTTTACTTCATAACAGACTGTTTCATTAATGTCAAGGTCTTTTCATTCGTGTGGCGTGGAAAGTCGATCGTTAAACAGTAAGAATTCAAAAGTAATAAGATCAGTTGGAGATTTCCAACATGAGATACCATTCATTTAAAAAATTGTTTGACTTTGAAGCCTTTGATATTGGTTGTTCTTTGCCCCTGCATTCTTGAGAGATATTCTTCATTCCAGAATCAAATCATTTTAAGTATGGCTTCCAAATTCATGGGATTTGATAGAATGAATGACATTACTTCTTAATGGCATAAGATTTTGGATGTCTCTAAAGTTCTTTGATATGCAGAACTTTTAGAATAGACTAAAAGAGGACCAGATGCATCCCATCACCGAGAAACTGAAGGAGAGTAGATTAGTTGATGCCGCTAGTTTTCCTGTGGTTGTTCAAGCCCCAGAATTGATCTAGGAATGCATCGCTTGATACAACCCAGATACATGGAAAATCCTCTTTCATAATGATATGATGTTCCTATCCATTGATAAAGAATTGGTCAAGAACTTTCTTTTCATCCTAGAGCAAGCTAAGTTTTTAGAAATGAAATACAGTCGGGTCATGACTGAATATATCACCAAAAAGTCAATTTGGAAGAAGGAGATAACGAAAGCATGGTTTGAAGAGTCCAAGGGTGCCAAAGGGAAGCTGCCAAAGACACTAATATGAAGCCATAGATCATATACATTCTGGTGCTACTCCATAGGATTAGAGGTAAGAGTGAAGCACTCAATTTTGTTGATCATCACTTCTTCCTAGTTCAGGTAATTTGTTCCCAACATCACTTCATTGATTGGGCCCTTATGGTAAGTGAAAAGCTCTCGGATGCCCTAGATAGAGCTAAGAACCAGAATGAATTTTATATGTCTTTAGTCCTTTTTTATATTTTGGCAACAATCCAAATTTGGCCAGGGCTTCCTAGATTAGAGGAATTTCCTGATGATGTTAAGAGTTACAAATTTTTCCCCTCTTTACAATTACACAATAGTTATGTAGAATATCTTTGGGTTAATGATGTGTTTACAATGAGATTGTGTAGGGAGGTACAAGGCTATCGAGAAAGGAGATTCTCTCCCAAAGCCATGGTGTTTATCAGCCAATTCAGATGCTATTTTATTCAATTCAAAGATTTCTCATACCTTCGTCTTGCAGGTTTTGATGAATTACTTTGAAGCTGCCCAGATATCCTACAGAAGAAAGGCAAGCACTGTAAGTGAATTTTATCTATGTTGATGCAAGGAAGAAAGGCTACGACTTCCCCATGACTATCAGAGCCTACAATTATGCATCCCACTCTGAGGTGAAGAATGTTCTAAAGGCATTCTCCAAGAGGTTTTCATTGGAAACCTATGATGTTCTAAGGCCCCAATATGATCCAGTTAATTACGCTCATGATTACCTGCAAATGAGCAAAGCTATCCACCATGTAGATGACATTGAAGACTATTGGGCCAATTGTAGAGATGATTTGGAGAGAAGAGATAGATTTTATGCCAGATTAACCATTGAACAAATCAAAAAGTTCAATGTCAATCTTGTAGTTGAGGGGCTAGTAGATGACTACCAGCACATGAATGATAATACCTATCTTGAGAAGATCAAACCCCTCTCCATTAGTTCTAAGCCCATTCTAGATCAAGCTATCAGTGACTTGTAGACTCTAATGAGTGGTATTTATAAGAGGACAGAGCAGTGGGTTGAATGGACGACAGGAATAAGGAAGAGGTTGGAAAGGAAGCCTCCTACTCAGAGGATCCCAGCAAAGGATACTTCCAACATTGCAACAACTTCTTTGGTGGTACTCCCAACTACGACCAAGAGTTTGTCTCAACTAGCTGGGGGAGGTGATGAACCTCTGAAAAAAGAAGTTGAAGCAAAGAAGACTTGTGGAGGAGGTCTACTTCCAAATATTAGAACAATAGAAGAACCCACCAAAGGTGTGGAACCAGAGCAGCCAGCTAAAGTAGTAATTGTAGATGTACCGGTTGGCACTTCAACCCAAGATTATCCAAGGCAAGGGTCCCCTGTCATAATAGAAGTGGGTGAAGATACTCCCTCAACCACAGAATCAGAAGAAGAGGCCAAGAAAAATTAGATGCTTGTTTCAATAGCCAAATTGGTGTCCTCCTCTCCTACCTTGGTAAATCCATTCACTTCTAGACCAAAGGCTACACCCCTAGTCATAAGGAAGTTGTTCATTGAGGAGTTGGTTTTTTCCAACAAAGTTACCTATGTTGAGTCATGGATATAAAATACTCTGGAACGCAAGAGGAAGAGGGCTGAAGAAGGAATTTCTAGAAAAGACACTCTGTCATGAGCCTTTCAGCCCAAGGCCACTACAAGAAATAGAAGAAGGTAAAGATGATGTCTACTCTGGGTCGTGACCCTAAGATTGGACACTTCACTATGGAAGTGGCCAAGCCAACCAAGGAAGGTAGATTCGAGGATATGACCACTTTAGACTTTCAGTTATAGTTATTTGATATGGGGTTGGCTCGTCATGACACGAAGGTGGACTGGTGTAAATATACTAATGTGGTGATAGAGGAAGAACTTGAAGAGCTAAAGACTGCCAAGGTTCAACTAAAGGTAGAAGTTTCTGAGCTAACCAATTTCATAAGATAGCTCCTCACTCTGATTGCAAGTGTTCCCAGCACCCAAACCACCTTTGATCCCAATGTGGTGGAGAATCAAGCTATAATAGCCAAGTTGCAAGAGGATAGGTACTTCACATAGATTGAAAAGGGATGGGTTGAGAGACTCAAATTTGAAGGATTGGCAGTTGTCGAGCAGTTGGGTAATGCTCTCTTGAGATTGGAGATGTAAAGAAATAACATTGAGAAGAATTTGCACAAACTCTCACATCTGAGAGAGTGAAGTGTCAAGAGTGCATAGTGACACTCCATGTAGCAGTAAAGATGAAGACCAAAGAAGCTTTGAAAGCCAAGATTTTGCAAAAGGGAGATGAACCTCTAATCGAGTGGCTCCAAAGTCTAGAGTTCAAAATAGAAATGATCATCCAGGCCAAGATGGGGCTATAGAAAGTAGATGTTAAGGTTAAGGAAGAATAGAGAAAAGACTTTAAGATTCTTCAAGGTTTGCACACAGAATCATAGATGAGTGGGCAAGGCAAAGAAATGATAGGATTGGCCAATATGCAAAAATCATTTTCTGATTATGTGGACGAGCTGTTAGAACCATCTTCCACCCATTTGGACAAACTGCCAGATCTCCAACAGTTGAGTGGATGTATTTATAAGGCCATAGAAGAATTGAAGGATTGGAAAAATGCCATTAAGATTCTGTCTAAGGAGCATTCCAAATGGCTTATCCGATACACCAATGTCTATGTCAACAGACATGAGGATCTCATCAGAGTTATCACAGATACCACTACCTATAGGGATAAATTAGACAAAGGGAATGAAACTAAATCTTGAATAGATTCTCTCTTTGTAGAAAATTTTGATTGATGTTGTAATGGATAAACCTTTGGTTATCATTTTTGGTTGGGAAAGTTGAACCGTTTTGGTTACCCCTCTTTTTGTAAAGGCCCAATCTGGGACTCTATATGTACTATTTCCAAAATCAATACAAAGGTCGGCTTAATTTTGGTGTGAAAGATAGCATTTTGCTGAGTCAATTGTGTGTGTTTGAATACCATTTCTTTAACTATTGAATTGCATTTCATTTTTCTTTCTATTGAATTTGAATGTTTCTTTGAAGTCAGATTTGCAATCTATATTTGAACTAGATTTCTGTGTTATGATTTGATACAGTTAATTTAGGGTAAGATATGTTGTTATCATGAGTTGGGAAACATTTTTGTGAAATAGATTTATTCATCAAAATCTCATCATTAATCTCTAGTTTTGCATCTACATTTTCAGTAAAAGTTCATGCATTACCAGTTTTGGGAGTTAATTTGATTGATGAAGTCTCAGAGTTGGCTAGATTTAAAGTTAAATTCACCCATCCTAAGATATTTCTCATCTGGGTTTAGCTTGGTTCACCTCTTCTGTTCTCAGGTCAAGAACATAACTCTGTTAGATTAGGAAAGATCAAGATTCACTAAAAATCATTCATATAAGGGAGCTGTACCTTCAAATTCAGAGGGAAATTGGTTTTTCAATAACAATTTTCCAACTGTTGTATTCAATTATTCTTAAGTATTTTGGGTATTTTAGAGTTAAATTCAAAAGAAAAATCTGTTTACCAACAGATCAAATGCAAGAAAACCTTTACTAAATGAGATTTCTTCATTCGTGACAGATGGCCTCTTCTTCAATCCCTTGTGCCTCATGGCTGTCAACCTTCCAACTCATCATCTTCTTCCTGCCTATTGGCTTCTTGGTCTGCCCCTCCTACCAAATTTTTAAAATTGAATTATTATGGTGCATCAAGGGGAAACCCAAGCATATCCAGAACTGGGGTTGTTTTGAGAAACTCTTATGGGAAGCTCATTAGAGCTATTTGCAAAAAAATACCCCCATATTCTAATGTTGTTGCAGAGGATAGAATCTCTTCTACTTGGTCTGTCTCTTGCAACCTTCATGACAAAATATCTAACATCATTGTGGAAGGAAATTCAATGGTGGTGTTTAATATTGTCTCTTCCAAAAAGACATCCTCTTGGAAATTAAGGTATAGGTTGGACTTAGTTTAAAAGTACTTATCCTCTTTCCAAAATTTTGAAATCAAACACTGCTTTAGAGAAGCTAATATGGTTGCAAAATTTTTAGAAAACAAGGCTATTGATAATCCATTTCCACTCTAGGAAGTGGATGGGGAATATCTTTCACACTTGATATAATCCAACTCTCCTCATAATGCTAAAAGATATTAATTGAGGTCTACCACTATTGATCTAGCCTTTATCTAATATGACCTTTGGGGATCTTTAATTGTTGGTTTTGTCTAGTCTTCATCTTACCGTATGAGATTTTAAATATATAGAACATCTTTTCTCCATCATTTCTTGTGGGAGGTATTTATTACTTTTGTTCGCATTTCCATTTCAGGGATGTATTTATATCTATTAAGATGAAAATGATTACTAGTAATTTTTTTGAGTTTATGGATCTAGTCATATCCCATGTATTCATCTATGTAAAGTGTAGTTGTCATTGGGTTT
Organism: Thuja plicata; assembly: GCA_018584345.1. Taxonomy (NCBI): domain Eukaryota; kingdom Viridiplantae; phylum Streptophyta; class Pinopsida; order Cupressales; family Cupressaceae; genus Thuja; species Thuja plicata. The sequence goes on from MU227751.1 coordinate 118,231, forward strand.
GAGTCTACTCATTCTAATGAATTTGTGGTGTATTCCACATTTTGATTTGTCTGGGTGGTATCAGATCTTGTGATGAGAATCATTTACCCACATGGATAGATAGTTGATAGGGCTGATGAGTTTCAAAACTGTTGTTTCATATTACTTTGGGTTCCAACCTTCATGGCCACTAGGAGATATTCATGGTCTTTTCTCAATAATCTGATTTTTTATTTCAATGAGTACAACTGCAATATTGATTATTATTAACATGTAATTAATCCACACATTCAGGGACATTACTTTGCACGTATTGATATTTCTATTTTGTTTCAATCTAGGCCTAAATCTTCAGGTCCAATGGGAGTTTTTTATGGTCTTTATCCTCTTTTTGGATCATCCTTTTGGATGTATATGGTTTTTTATGTTCTTTTACAAATGCAAGGTATAGCTTTATCCTATCACTGGAATTTTGTTTCCAGTTTTGATCCTTGTCAGTCTCATTGATATGTATGGTTTTTTTTTTTAATCTTTTCAAGCTACAAAATTGATTGTCATTAGTGTGTGATCATTTCACACATTTTGGGACATTAATTTGCATTATTGTTTTGTATCAATGCGGGCTTCAATCTTCATGACCACTTGGATATGTATTTGGTCTTTATCATCTTTTTCGAGCATCCATTTGGATATATTGGTATGTTCTTATAAAGATGCAAGGCTGGGATCAAACCACACACTCAGAGACTTTATTTTGTACTTTTCTCTCTCTATGTGGGTTTTTCCTTGTATTAGATTGTGTATTGGAATTATATTGCAGCCTTTGATGATTGTGTTCCACCTTTGCTGCTGTTTGGAGAATTTGCATCTGTATCATCTTAAAATGGAAGAACTTCCATGTTAAGAATGTTTAGACCTCCTTAGGGGGTGTTTTTTACCATCACCATGTTGTCCACTCATTTATGCAGCCTCTCTAGCTTTTGTGCCTATTTAGGAACCTAATTGGGCCTCTTTGGATACTATTTATCCCACTTGGAACATTTTCTAGGGGTTTTGACTCCATAGGTCAAGGTCAACCTTGACCTTGACCTAGTTCAAATTTGACCTTGACCTTGACCTAGGTCATGGTCAATCTTGATTTTGACCCAGGTCCCCCTTTCCAATTGGAAATTTTTTCAACTGTTAGGGGTCATTCAAAAGTTCATTTCCCGCTTCCAGATCGGCTGTTTCAGGTTCTGAAGTACTGAATCTTTAAATTATATTTAATATAGGTCCACTTCTATGGGTATAGGCCTAATTTGAATTTAATTATCCTATTTCAGCCCCTCTAGAAGAATGTGCCCTAGATTTCTATATAAGGAAGCCTTCCCCTCTCATTTTCATCTAAGCGATATCTAAGTGAATTCTAAGCACATCTAAGACTTCTCAAGAATTTTCACCTAAGTTATTCTCAAGAAATTATCATCATCATCATCATTAAGCATCTATTGTTCTACATACTTTCAAGCATCCAAGTTTTCCATTGAAGATCAAGGATTCAAGTATTCAAGCCTTTCAAGGGATTTGGTTCAAGCATTCAAGATTCATCATTCCAAACCTTAGATCTATCCAACATGATGGTGTTATATTCCTTCAAGATCCTTTGTTCATCTTCAAGGTTCCTTCATTCTTCCTTCAAGGTGGATTCCAAGCATACAATCATGGAGGTTTTGAGTTACATTTATGGTTTTTTATGTTGAGTCAAAAATATTTCATAGTAACAAACTTTTTTACATTAGAAGTATAATTGCATATCTATTGTCATAGCTTCATTGATAGATCTACTTCTACTACTTTCTAGTACTCTCTATTTCAATTATTCATTTCAAGGTCAATTCCTAAATCAGGGTTTGACTAAGGAAAAACCCCTTCCCTAAAAAACCAACCATTTTTCTTGAAGGGACAGGTTCAAAACAACGAATTGGAGTGCAGATCAGGATACCCTTTTTGGCAAACTTTCAGGATCCGAAAATGGATTTTATATCAGAATGTGTAGGTCAAAGGAGACATTCATTTTTGGGTCAAAATCATATTTGAACCAGATTCAGAAATTTTTTTTTGGGTTGTCTCCGTCTCTACGTTTCTATTCCAGATCCAATTGCAAAATTTCCAAAAACTTAGTGCAGATCCCCGAAACTAACATTCTTTAGATCTGTTGCATTTTGAGGTTAGTACTTGTCTTCAATTCATTTTAATTAAAGTTTTAATCTTCCTAAACTTATTACACACTATTTTCTATAAAATGGAACTTAGGGTTTTGCTCTTTATCTTTATTCTTAATAGGTTGATTCACTTATGCATTGATCCTTTCTTTAGGGTTAATCATTTTGGATCTTCCCTTTATGAATTTAGGGTAAAGGGGAGGAAATCCTATCTTCCCACATCTATAACAACAACATAAACATTTAAACACATTTTTTTAACATGTAGTTTACACACACACACACACACAAAATCTTTTATCTTTACATTTTGGTGAACCCGCGATAGACAACTCTTTCTTTTTGTGTTAGATGCTTTTCCTCTTTTCCTTAGAAACTATCTTTTGTATACATATTAGATTAGTTTTCTTTTGTGCTCTTGAATTTTAAAACAAAGAAAAATCTATATACGCATCGAAATATAAAAGCATTTCTTGCATTTCATTCACTATGAAGGTCTTTAAGATGCTTTAGTGTACGGTTATTTTCCTCATTATTCTTTTCTTAGTATCTCTTTATAGTACTTATGATTTTTATGAGAGTATCATCCATTTCATTATGTTTGTCACTCTTCATGTTTCACTTTCCTATGCTATTATGAGATTGACTAATACTAGCCTTCCTACTTTCAAAACTTTCATTAAGAAATTATGTGGAGGACTCATTGCTCTTCTGGATTATGTGAAGAACTTGTTAGATGATACCCCATTTCCTAATCTTCCTAATCCTAATCCTATCATTCCTAATACAACTCCTATTATTCTCATTCCTATTTTTCCTAGTTCTTCCCACACTTATGATGGGGCTCAAACTAGGGTTCATGATGCAGATGTGCAAGAATTATTTCATTTACCTTCCCCTTCTTATTCAATTCATGTTGATATTAAAGGGAAGCGGAAGGAAAATCCTTCTAAACCTATCATTTCACCTTACAAAACATTTTCTCATGAAAACCATAACCAATCATCTCCTGCAGAAGCTTTACAAGATATGTATACTACATGATACAATATAGTGGATAAACAAGGCTATAAGGGTTTAGGGCTTGGTGTTAATGAAGATGGCATTAAAAACCCGATTCATTTATCCCCCCAAAAAACTAAAACATTTGGGGTCAAATTTTGACACCAATTTGCGATGGTGCTACCATTTGTGTGTGATTTTTGTGTTTTTTTTCCAAGTGCCCCCGATGCTGTCATAATAGCAATGATACCGCCGTAATTGCGACACTCTCTTGACTATAAAAAAAAAGAAAATAAAAAGAAAGGCTCATTTGTGATCGAGCTGTGGCATGCAAGCGGAAGAGGGCCCTAATGATGAGATTGGTTTTTCCCGGTAACACAACCATGCTCAGCTACTTGCCGAGGATATGTCGCCCATGATTTAGTTCATCGCAAGGTGAGTAAAAATCTCCAACATCCATTTGATTTTGCAAATCCATAGTAATAAGAAACTATTTGATTTTATTCTATTGTTATGTATGAGGCATTTTGATAGAGCTGTCGCATGCGAGTAGAAGAGGGACCTAATGATGAGCTTGGTTTTTCCTGGTAACACAACCACTCAGCTACTTGCTGAGGATATGTCACCCATGATTTAGTTCATCGCAAGGTGAGTAAAAATCTCTAACACCCATTTGATTTTTCAAATCCGCAGTTATAAGAAACCATTTGATTTTCTTCTATTGTTCTGTATTAGGCATCTTTGTATGTATATTATTAATATCAGACCCATTGTGTCTACATATATACATACATTTGGCTTCATAAAAGTG
>MU227751.1:123337-136152 GCA_018584345.1 Thuja plicata
TTTTTTCCCATTGCTATATTTATTTATTTTTTAACTACATAATTCGTACTACATATGGATAATTTGGACTAACTATTAATACAGTTTGAGGTGGGAGATTGGGTCATAGTCCATCTAAACAAGGCTATAATTTAGAAAGGAGTATCAAGTAAGATACAAATGAGAAGAAAAGGTCCTTGTCAAATATTGGCTAAATATATCCAAGCAATGTCTATAAGGTGGATCGACCTAAGGATATAACATTATCTCCTATTTTTAATGTAGCAGATCTAATCAAATATAGGGCTCCCCCTACAAAGGTTGGTAAAGGAGACTCTGATGTTGTAGAGATGGTTATTGATTTTACATTACCTTCCCCACCTAAGCCTAAAGAAAAGAAGGTGTTAGATTCAAGGGTTGTAAAGAAGACTAGACATGGTAATTACATGGAACATTTGATCAAGTGGACCAATATGCCTGAAGCATAAGATACTTGGGTAGCTAAAGGTGATTTTAAAATGTACACAAAGGTGAGACCCAAATTAACATTACATCTATAATTGTGAAATGTATATGAACCAGAAGAATGATGCCAAATGAGGCAGCATGTCTAGATACAAAGGAACATACCATAACTAAACATGTTGAGTATAAAAAATTAAAACTCAGATATGAACCACCTATAACACTATAAAATATATTGTATGAGTAAAACCTATCCATTAATACTATAATCAATCATATCTTGTGGAAACCAAGAATACTACACACTAATCTAACAAAGCATACAACTTGCTGGAGAACATTACATCTACTAGAGAAACAAACCAAGTCACCATTCTGTAAATACTAAGAGGTAGTTGTATTGGATCAATAATTTATACACTTGAACAGTTTTAAATAAATTTCATCAATCACATCTCGGCCTTCTATGATTATAGCAGCTAGACATTAACATCATATTAGGGTTATTTGACATCAATGACATCACAAGGAAAAAAAGAAACTTCTGATCAACAAAAAACCAATAGAATTCTTTAGAATTGCTGGTCCTTCTAACTTATGTTCTTGCAAATATTAATAATTAGACACTTCCTATCAATATAGGACTAGATTTATTGGTAAACAAATGAGATTCAGTCAAAACAATACAGTCTCTTTCTCGTTTTAAAACTTTTTGCAACTATAAACATATATTGTTGTATAAACATATTCCCCAATGAAAACATAACAAAGAAAGAATTATTTATCCTAAGTTTAGCTTTATCCATGGTATTCCACCATTTACTTAGCAATCGAGAATGGATTCTAAACTAATATTAAACCTAAGAATAAATATTAAAAGAGATTTTGATATAATGACTAGTGTCTGAAAATGTAATCAAGCCATTTGTACATAAATCAATGCCCATCCTTAGCCATAAAGTTTAAACTACAAAATAAATCCTATTAGAAAAATAAGCCCTATCAGTGGATCTTAATATGTTAAAGACCCTCAATTATAGATCCTCATATGTAATCATGAAATTTTTCTGGTAAATTTAGATAATACATTCAAAACCACAAATATATGCTCAAAATAATTTAAGTCTTTCTTTCAAAAAGACCCATGAACAAACATTACAATCTTGGAGAAAACTAAGTTAACATGCTCAAATACTCTTGATATATTAAAAATGTATGATAATGAATACAAAATATAGAGACAATTAAATTATATTATTATTAAATGCACTAAAATATAATAGACATTTGAATCTAGTATTAAATGCACATCCTATCTATCACCCTAAAACAATATTCACACTACTTTTTATATGCTTCAAAGATAGAAGTTTAGAGCCCTCTACAAATGAGGAGAAACGAAAATATAAAGAAGAGGAAGAGGACTCACAGATTGAACTTGTTGATGACATTTGATCTCCTAAAATCTAATTAGAAAAATAGATTATTCTCCCTTCTTCACTTTGCAACTAAAAGAATTATGCCCAACTTTGAGAAATAATAGCATTTCCAGTTTATTCTCCTTTTTAACTCTTACATATTCAACCAGTTTAGAACTTTTATAAAAGAAAATCACCTTGCAATTTTGTTGATTATTTTCACAATACCTTTTCATCTTGAGTAAAAGCAATTCACTTATGCCCATTTTCTTTTTCTATGTTCACATAACCCTTTTGTGAAAAAGAATTGCCTTGGTGACAAGAAAAAATCCTATAACAGTTACATTTCACCCTTATCCCAATGATTTTTCACATGCCTCTTATTGCATTCCTTTGTAAACATTTTCAACTAGTTACTTCTGGAGATATTTTTGATCTCTAAACATTTTACCCACCCTCCCTCATTATATGCTTGGAGTGATGTCTATAACTTGCTCCAAATATTTCATTTTGACACTAACAGGAAGGATGCTCGCAAAGGTTGTTGGAACTAATTTTTACACCTGTGGATTACATTTTCTTGAAGTTTCTAAAGCCTCTTCAACAAAACTTTTTTTTTCCTACCCTGAAACCATTTGATTTCCTGCTTTGAGAGCACTTTGCAATCAGAAATCTGTCAAACAATAGATTTTTTTTGTCTACACTTCCCCATTTCCCATATGTCTTCCATGGCATTCGCAACATCAACTTGGTAATCCCCTTTCATGCTTTGATTTTTGCCCATAGATTACGTGTCTACTAAAGCACTTAAAATAGCTTCAATGGAGTCTCATGCCTATTTTCAAAGCTTCCATGTTGCCACAAGAAAGGAAGGCATTGGAAAGGGTTCTGGACAATGGCTTAACACCCACAGATTGCATTTGTAATATGTTTCTAATGGCCATTTCAACAAATCCATTTTTTGTCTACAATTATTAATGAACATTGTCCTCACAATGGCCACAAGCATGAAGATTGACACACTTGTGAATTTCCATCAATCATTTCATTGTCTGGGGATTTTGCATCTCACATAAGGCCCTTACATGTGTAGCCATGGCACCGGTCACAACATATGCTCCCTTTGCAATACTATTTTCATTGATATGTTCAACATTGACAAGGACCACACACACTGGCACAACAGTGGAAAACCATGAACTCTAGCTGTGTTCCACATCACTACAGAATGAGGAAAAAATTCTTTTCTCTTGTATATTTCTCATCAATGGCTTGCAACATCAGTGAAACACTTTAGTGTTCTCGGTGAGCACACGATAAACCTATTGGAAACACTGAGAGGGGGGGGGGGCTGAATCAGTGTTTATCTAATTCAAAAACTTTAAACATAAATCAATTATATATCACTTGATGCTTAACACAAGATCACACAAAACATAATATGATTATGGGGAAACCTTGATTAGAGGAACACCCTGGTGGGAATTAGTACCCACAAATATTGCACTAGTATAATGAACCTGTTAAAGTTCCTTTGCCCTGTCAGGAGCAGTCTTTACAATGTGAGTACAATGACCTAGTTAAAGGCCTGAACCTATTAGGATTCTTGTACAAACCACCCTGTTAGGGGTGAGGGCTCACTATCCAAGAGCTCACTGCTCAATGAGAAAGAAGGCTACAACCTCCTAAGAATAGATATGCACTATATCCAAAAGTGAACTATTGTATATGACACAGATGTCTGATTAGTTCTGGTTATACGCTTATGCTCTTATCTTCTTTAAGGGATCTATCTCATACTTACATCTTTATACTTCTCTTCTATGTCTCTCCTTTGCATATTTTCTTCGACACTTCAAATATATCTTTACATTGCATATATATATATATATATGTTTATGCCTGAATAGACACAACTATAAACAAGACCTTAGTCGGCCCAAAAACAACATTCACAATGCTTCCAAACAAATTGGCTTAAGCATGTTTACAATAATGTTTAATACATGATTACAAAATTATTACAATAGGTGCTTAGCCTTTATATAACAAAAGTTTACACGCTAATCAAAAACCTGAAGTCGGCTCCATACTCTGTATTCTGGACTGCTAGTGTACTTGTTCTTTTTGTAACTTGTCCGTACTGATATTTTGTACCATGTGTGTATAGGGTAAGCATGAAAACATATCAAAGAGCTTATGTCTGAAGGTGCTTAGTCTGAATCAGCCATACCCATGTGCGTTGGTGCTCTGATCATCTGTGTATCTTTGTTATGTATTGTCTTCTGTACTTAGTAAATTTTCATTACTAAGTTTTCTGTCAAAACTCCATATGACTTTGTTACCATAATGAAAACACAAAATAAGTCATATACTCCCTTGGAGTCAACTTTCCAACAATCTCGCCCTTTTTCATTAGTGGCAACAAAGGAATATGGCCAAGTTACTCAAAATTGACTAACACCAAAAAATTGTATATTTTATTCTCTTAACATATACTATATATTTCTTTGCATATATAGACTAATCCTCATACATAAATTACTCCCCCTCTGACATTAACGACAAAGGTGTAAAATTTGTAAGTCTCTAAATACTTACTCCATGTATACATCTAGATAGGCTATCTGTAGATTCTTCATCTCTTGCTGCCAGAATGCCTTTAGCGCATCAATTGTTTGGAGATGGGTGTATAAGGCATATGTGAGCTTTTCCATATTTGTCAAATCCATGTTGGGTCCTTGATCATAGGTAGCAATGGTTGTATCAATCTATTTAATGTTCTCATCCAGAACTACTAAGGAGGGTGCAAGTGTATTTCTCAACTGAGTCTGCCTGATCCTTATCTTATTGAACTACATTTTAGCTTTTTCTATCTTGTCTATCTGACCTTGATAGATATTTTTGCAGATGTTTATATCTTGGGATGATGTTTCAACTAAGTGTCTTATGTTATCAACCAAGATATCTGCCTCTTCTATCTTTTTGATATGTTCAGAGGTGAGTTTGCCTTTGTCCATGCAATTTTCTATAACCTTCCTACCTTTTGATGCCAACTCTTTCAACATTGACAGACCAATCTTTAATGCCTTTAAATCCAAGGAAAAATTCTTTACCAGTTCATTCAGTCTTTCCTTTTTATACTCATCTTCTGCAACTCTAGTAGCTGAGTCTACTAAACTTGTAAAATGTGCTTTGAAGCATTTTAGGATGTTGTCTACATCATCAACTGACTAAATTTTAGCTACTTTCTTCTCTACAGTCACTAGATTATTCAGAATGTTCACTGATTCCAAAAAGAGAGGGTTTCTCATAACCTATTTCTCTTTGGCTTTTTCCATGGCTAGGACACTAATCTTGATCAAGTCTTCTTCTCCCCATGTATCTAGATTTGCTGAGTTAGGAGTTAAGCTTGAAAACAATGAAGTAGATGGTTGAATGGATGGTGTGAATATAGTATTCTAACTAGTATCCATGAATTCACTTTTTACTAGGATCTCCATGACTGGTGTTTCATTATTTTTATTATCTTCCTCTTTATTCAAGTCTGTTGAATCTGTAGAGGGAAATTCATCTTGTTGTAAAGATGTGTCATCAGTGCACACCTCCTTAGTTCTTACAAATGCTTTTTCAAAATTTTCAATATCATTTTCAGAGGCGGTCATGGATATTTTGATATCATCAATCACTATAGTATCTCCTAAATCTTTTGCTATATCAGAGGCTATTAAAAATGAAGGCACTAAAACCTATGGACCTATCTTAGGTGCATTCTAAATCACTGGTTTAGTAACCTATTTTGGAGGAGCTGGAGTTACCTTTGTTGTAGGCGCTATTCATGGATACATGTGTCTATCAATAAACACTTGTGCAAAATCTTTTTCAGTCTCTTTCCCAACTAACTCATACTCTTTGTTCATAATATGAAGAGTCCTTGTCTTGGTTTTGAGATGAGGCTTTACCAAATCTAATAGAATTGTCTTCTCATCATGTGCACAAATAGGGAGAATATTATCCAATTTTTCTTCTCTAATCCTCATATCTTCCTCAATTTCATGTCTTTTCATTATCTCTAGAATGTTCCATAATTTTTCTGGTATCACTGTTTTAAGCTCTAGAACTGACTTTTTCAACTTAATCGTGTGAGAGATGGTCATAGAATGTATCTTAGATTTATCTATCTCATGATACTTGTCATAAACCTTTGTAATTGTATCTAGTCTTCCTTCATTAACAATCCTATTCCTTAAGATATTAAGACTAGGTCTGAATCCTACCTTAGGTGGAGCTTGAGTATTTCTTACTGTGATCTGAGTTGTTCATGAGGATGGGTGACTAGTGGGCACTTCCTTCCTTCCTCTAGAATTCTTTCTTGGTATAGAAGGTGGAGAGGATTCCATATGAATGGTGGTAGAGGGTGCAGAAGTGCTCTCTTCAGTCTCTTCTTCTTCTTCTTCTTCTTCTTCTTCTTCTTCTTCTTCTTCTTCTTCTTCTTCTAGATGTCATCAGACTTCTCTATTTTGACTTGTGCAGAATTTTTGCCAAGTTCTTGTGCAATCTTGGCTTCCTTTTCTTTATCTAGGTCTTCTTTAGTGATCCCATGATTTAGGATGCTAGATGTAATTCTAGATGCCTTCCGTTTTTTATTAGTAGTGTATAGGATAGAATCAACTTCATTTGTCTTCTCTCTATAAGTGCCCCACATGGGCTCATTAGGATCTTTGGGTGCAGAAAAAATAACTTGTGCATATCCTTCCAAGACATGTTCCTCAACTTCATAACCAAGTGGGTGAATCCATTTGGTTCTAGGCTCAACTACCTCCATGCAAGTGTAGTTAGTCTATACCATGAAGCATATGGTCTCCTTATACTTCTCAACTATTTTCTCAGATAATCTGAACCTATTTTGCATTTTGATCCTAAATGTCTTGATGTCCATGTCCATAGAATCCTTCACACTGCTCTCTGATGTGGCTTTTAGTGAAATCTGAGACATAGTGGGTTCACTTCTGTCTAGGTAAATATTTTCAACCTTACCAACAATGTGGAAGTATAGGTAGATGATCAAGGAGCCAAACCTGAATATCTTGCTCTTGTCATGCTTAATAGCCTTGATGTTCTCAATCAGTTGTGTGTGCAATAGTTCACAGAGATTGTACTGAGTGTTATCTCTCACCATCCTTATTGCTACTAGAACTGTTGCTGCAGACACACTATTTATTCTGCTTGCCTGCTAAAACTTGTAACCAAGTATCATAGTGAGGAGCTTGATGTCATTTTCCTTAATAGGGTCAACTATCATCCTGCTCCTATCACTCCTGGATAAGCATGCTTGCTCAACCTTTTTCTTAGCTTCCTTGCCAGTTGGAAGAATTGGTCCAGTCTTAGGAAGTCTAGTCATGTCATGGATTAGGTCTGCAGTAATGTGAATGGGAACTTCACCAATCTAGTAGAGGTCATCATGTATCCTGCTCAACAAGATTCTAACCCATTTTGGCTTGTAGAATTTTTGCGCATTAGAATACTCAAAGATAGGGTTATCAATGAGATGCATGTATTCATCCTTGAATGAATAGTCTAGCTTCATCATTGAACCCATAAGAGTATCTATGTTGTTGTCTCCATTTGTTTCCTTCTTGTAGTAGATGTACATGCAAATGTCTTCCATGTGCATGACTCCTAGTGGAGTATTAGAGAATTCTCCTTCAACATCATCTAATATAGACTTGATTGGATGCTTCTTAAAGACAAATCTCTTCCTTTCAGCAATGTCAAATACAACTAGGGTTTCCATACTTGCAACTTGGGTAAATAGGGTTTCACAGAAATTCAAAACAACGTGACTGCTAGGGTTCTATTTCAACTTGTAATCTATTCACCTATTGATCAAATCGATACCTTTGAATGTTTTGATGCTTAGTGCTCCTATTCTCTCTGTAGGTTTTATGATCTTAGATGTAAATAATGAGAGTAATCAATCAATCCACTGATTTATATAATTTTTTTTTGCATTTAATGTTGTAAGTGCTTTTACTGAGACTTTCAAACTTTATTCAGAATGAAGTATAGACAATGCGCGAATTAATACTACATTCTTTTGTTATCACCGACATGAATCCAAAGTTGCATACTCAGAGGTGAGTATACCATCCATGCAGGGGTTTAGAGCTAGAATAGCTCCCCTTAAGACCATGAGGGTCAACTATTCAAAAGTAGAAGGTGCATCCACTAAGGATGCATCTACTACCTTGTTCTCTTCATTATCTTTCTTTACTTCAACCCATATTTTATCTGAGTTAGCTTTAGCATCCACAAACTTAACTTCTCCTAATTCTTCAAACAGAGACTTTTCAGGATTCTCTTGTCCTTGTGTTCTTGACCTACAAAATCTTGAGATGTGTCTAGCTTTTCCACATGAGTGACAAATGATAGGAGTTCTGATGTTGTTATCCATCATGCTTCACTTCTTGGCTATGTGCCCATTGTAATTACATATCTGACATGTAATGTTCTGCAAGTTTCTTTGAAGTTTATTTCTCTGATTGTATTGAGTTTGATTCCTTTGGTTCAGTTGTGACTGATTTCTTTGATTTGTCCTACAATGAATAGCCCTATGACCAAACTTATTATAGGAGTAACAGTAACCATTGAAGGGTCTTACATCCTTACAATCTCTTGCCAATTGACCATGATTGTTACATGAATAGAAAGTACGGTTGATTGCATTGTGCTTATATTTTGGTGGTTCTTCTTTAGTCTCTTCATGATTCTCGGTTTTCTTTTCTTTTGTAGATTATATTTGAGCTTTCTTTCTTTCTTGTAATGAATTGATCTCAATTTGAGCTATACTGTATCCCATACTAGTGGTGTCACCTTTTCAATTTTGTGCATAAATTTGTGATTGAATTAAATCAGAACTTGTGTGAAGTTTATCAATCTTGTCTTTTGCTCCTGATAATTTAGCTTCAATCTTATTCTTGATGTTTTCCAATTCCATGATTTTCATACTGGCTTGCATGAGCTCTTCATCTAACTATTTATTTTCTTTGCACTTCTCTTCAATAGCTATTAGGCTATCAGTTAACTAATCATTCAATTCTTCTATCTTATCCTTTAAAGATAAGTTTTCTTCATTTAATTTCTTGACCATTTTCCCAAAATCATTTGTAGAGCAATCTTTCAAATCTTTGCTTAACTTTTTGATAAGCATTTGTGAGCCATCAACTTTTAGTTTAAGTTCCTCATTTTCTTTCTCAGATCTGTCTAGATCTTCAAGGGCTACTTCAAGATTATTTTTCAGATGTTTTACTTCTGTTGAGTCCATGATCTCCTCAAGTGGTTAAACTTTCTTTTAGAGGACCAATGCTCTGATACCAATTGTTGGAAACACTGAGAGGGGGGGGGGGGGAATCAGTGTTTAGCNTCAAGATTATTTTTCAGATGTTTTACTTCTGTTGAGTCCATGATCTCCTCAAGTGGTTAAACTTTCTTTTAGAGGACCAATGCTCTGATACCAATTGTTGGAAACACTGAGAGGGGGGGGGGGTGAATCAGTGTTTAGCTAATTCAGAAACTTTAAACATAAATCAATTATATATCACTTGAAGCTTAACACATGATCACATAACACATAATATGACTACGGGGAAACCTTGATTAGAGGAAAACCCTGGTGGGAATTAGTACCCACAAATATTGTACTAGTATAATGAACCTGTTAAAGTTCCTTTGCCCTGTTAGGAGTAGTCTTTACAATGCAAGTACAATGACCTAGTTAAAAGGCCTGACCTTGTTAGGAGTCTTTTAAAAACAACCCTATTACGGGTGAGGACTCACTATCCAAGAGCTCACTTCTCAATGAGAAAGAAGGCTACAACCTCTTGAGAATAGATATGCACTATATCCAAAAGTGAACTGCTATATATGACACAAATGTTTGATGAGTTCTCATTATGCACTTATTCTCTTATCTTGTTTAAGGGCTCTATCTCATACTGACATCTTTATAATTCTCTTCTATGTCTCTCCTCTACATATTTTCTTCGACACTTCAAATATATCTTTACATTGCATATATATATATATATATATATATATGCTTGAATAGATGAAACTATAAACAAGACCTTAGTCGGCCCAAAAACAACATTCAAAATGCTTCCAAACAAATTGTCTTAAGTGTGTTTACAATAATTTTTAATACATGATTAAAAAATTATTACAATAGGCGCTTAGCGTTTACATAAAAAAAGTTTACACGCTAAACAAAAACCTGAAGTTGGCTCCATACTCTATATTTTGGACCGCTAGTGTACTTGTTCTTTTTGTAACTTGTCCATACTAAAATTCTGTACCATGTGTGTATAGGGTAAGCATACAAACATATCATAGAGATTATTTTTGAAGGTGCTTAGCATGAATCAGCTATACACACATGCGCTAATGCTCTGATCATCTGTGTATCTCTTTTTTGTATTGTCTTTTGTACTTAGTCAATTTTCATTACTAAGTTTGCTATCAAAACTACATATGACTTTGTTGCCATAATGACAACACAAAATAAGTCATATACTCCATGGGAGTCAACTTGCCAACAATACCTTTGCTTTTGTTGACTTGGCACACATTAACTAATTATTTTTTGGCTGTTTACAGAAAAGGAAAAATGGTTCCAAGAAAGATGGTAATAGACATTAAATGCAGTCCACGATAAATGATCGTGCAATTATTTCTCACGTCAGTCACACATGTGGTTGAAATTATCTTAATGATTGGGACATAGTCTCACATATTTCTTATAACATGATGCAGATGGTTGGGATGTTTTCAATTTTCTTGCATCATCTATTGACCATTTTCAACCTTAGATGCAATTTTGAAGTTGGAGAACTTCAGAAAGGGAATGCCTTCTGCATAATTACTTGCTTATGAATAATGTATATGCAATTTAGAATATGGTATTATTATGTGATCTTTTATATGTAGCATATAGGCAATAATGTGTAATTCTTTATACATTTTCTATAATCAATCATGGTAGGGATGATAGAGGAATATAAGAAGGGGAAGTAGTTATGAGGTACTCTTCTAGGTATGTCACCTCATGAATAGTCCCATGAGGCCAAACGGGTGCAAGAAGTGTTGCACCCTTGGTCTTAGAAGGGAGGGATAGTAATGGTTCACATTAATATATTTTAAATGAAAGTGAATGATCGATTTAGCAGGCATTGCATTTAACTGACGTTTACAAAAGTGAAATATTGAAAATTCTTGGAAGGTCACCTATTATAATACTACTCCAACCCAATTTTACTTAATCATTGATTTCCCCATGATAAAGCCATCTTAAATTAAAGAGGAAAGGATAGATGATATTCTAGGAAGTCATGATGCATCACTTATATGAATGCTATCTAGATGAAATGAGTGCTAATTAGATCATTCATTCTCATTAGCAATAGTATTACATTAATAAATAATCATAAAATATGGATCACTGATTACATAGTTAAATTCTGATATAAAAATATTAATTTTATTACATAGTAGAAATTATCTCATACTTGTCCAAGGTTGATATCAACTAAATTCAAACACTAAGAATTGCATCTTTTGAATACTAAGATGTTTTGCAGATATGAATTCCTGACATATACTAAATATAATTTCTAGCATAGCTAAAGATATCCATCAGAGTATGATCACAATAATAATAACTCATGCTATTTAATGGAAGGCTACTTCAGCAATTTTAGTCATTAACAAAGGAAAATTAGTAATTTAAACCATTAACAAAGGAAAATCGGTACCCCAAAACCTTGGTGGACCCTAGAAGAAGTAATATGTTATGTCATTGTAACTTTCAATGTTAAGTAGTATTATGAAGAGAAAATTATACAAGGGCCTATTTTGGAGTAGACACCTATAGATTGATCAAATGACAAGTAGTTGGTTGCATGCAAACTCACTCAAATTTCATGCTTCGATTTACAACTCAATTTTATTTGTGAAGTATTATGCTAAGACAAAATTTTGTAGTTGAAGGTTTGGAAAGCTTGCAAGAAACATGGATGTCGTGGTAGTTTGAAAGTAGAGTATGAGGTTATTTATACTCCTTACATTGGGTGAATCCATCCTTTAAAGAGGAAATGACATTGGTGGTTGAGGTGTGAATGTTATATATGATAGTCAGGCATTGGATTACTTTCCCTTTTGGCAACTTTCACCTTCAGGAGATGGTGTGAGACTTACTTGGCAGTTCCAAGGTAACTGCTCAGTCTTTTTATGGTGTTTGGGATCATTGTTGTTGGCTACTCAACTATGGTGAGTAGCCTTCCTATTTTTGGGTCAAGGGTTCTATAGGATAGAATTTTAATGAAGGAAAATGGGGTGAGTATACAAAGTACAACATGTTATCTATAGCAGATTGTTTGTCTTCGTGTGAAGAGTTTGAGGCAGAAAATACCCAGTTTTAGACCTCCTTTTAGTTGATGTTCAACTATGGCCAAATTTCCTCAAAGGAGTGGATTAGGGTTGTCTATAAGGTCAGAGGATTGTAAACATATCTTATTATATCTTTTTTCATCATTTGTATGAAATGAAATGACTTTCAACTCATATATTTGATTGAAATATGGTTAGCCAATTTCTAGTTATTGTGACTATTCTCCAATCAAATCTTCTCATAACCTGTTGACAAGGCCATTTGAACAATAATTTAAGCTTCTTTGACCTTGGCATAGTGGTTTGTGCATGTAGTTTAATTGTTGGTTATTTAATATTAGACTATTTTGACCAGCAATTATAAATAATTTTATTATTCTACATTTGACATTAACTAATCAACTATTGATATCTATAATGTTTTGCGATTAGGTCTTTTTTATTTTATGTATATTTAGGGATTTTTTTTATTTAACTTTATAGATATATATATATATATATATATATATA
>MU227751.1:137181-150998 GCA_018584345.1 Thuja plicata
TATATATAAAATAACTTTTATAATCATACAAAAATTATATAGCATTAGGCCTAGAATGTCATGAGAAATTAATGATATGAACCATAACAACTTACCGCACTAAAAAAAATTCAACATTCAATCAATATTAGCAAAACAAAGAGAACATTAATATTATAAAGATAAAGTAAAAAAAAATTATAAATTCATGAACATTTTTTTAATCAAACTATTTAAAAGGTTAAAACTAAGCTAGTGGAGAACAATAGAATAAAATGCATGTAAATCTTAGAAACAAATATAGATAATGTTATGGTTGTCATAAGAAATCTAGATAACAACATTTCCCTCAAGACCTAATTTCTCTCATGACCTAATTAAGCCCTATTTGGCTAATATTGCCAATATAGGCAATTTACAAGACTGCACTCTTAGTGCTCTTAACAATTATTTCAGTATTGTGTTAATATATAACGCTGAGCTATTATTTCAAACTATTACAAACTTGATTCATCTCAGATCAGTACCTCCCTACTTCATGGATCTCCATCTCAAGAGACATTAACTCTCCAAATTCCCGAGAGTAACCATTTAACTAACTCTAACTTTCACATAACAGTCTGATTATTAGTGACAAAACACAAGAAATAGTTATCAAGTTGACAACAAAAGTTGTCAACTCTACAACAAAATACCCTTTGCCCATTCTAAATACTCATAAAGGGTTTATAGACAACCTTAGAAAGCTAACTTAACCTATAACCCCTACCAACCCCAACTAACTCCAATTAAGCACTATTTGGCTTAAATTGCCAATATAGGCAATTTACAAGACTTTGCACTCTTAGTGCTCTTAACAATTATTTAAGTATTGTGTTAATATATAATATTGAGCTACTATTTAAAAATATTACAAACTTCATCCATCTCAGATTAGCACCTCCCTATTTCGTGGATCTCCATCTCAAGAGACATTAACTCTCCAAATACCTGAGAATAACCATTAGACTAACTCTAACTGTCACATAACAATCTGATTGTGAGTGACAAAAGACAAGAAATAGTTATCAGGTTGACAATAAAAGTTGTCAACTCGACAACTCAACACCCTTTGCCATTTTTAAATACTCATAAAAGGTTTAGATACAACCTTAGAAAGCTAACTTAACTTATAACCCCAACTAACTCCAATTAAGCCCTATTTGGCTTATATTGCCAATATAGGCAACTTACAAGACTTTGCACTCTTAGTGCTCGTAACAATTATTTCAATATTGTGTTAATATATAATGCTGAGCTATTATTTCAAACTATTACAAACTTGATCCATCTCAGATCAGCACCTCCCTACTTCATGGATCTCCATCTCAAGAGACGTTAAATCTCCAAATACCCGAGAGTAACCATTCAACTAACTCTAACTGTCACATAATAGTCTGATTGTTAGTGACAAAACACAAGAAATTGTTATCAAGTTGACAACAAAAGTTGTCAACTCAACACAACACCCTTTGCCCATTGTAAATACTCATAAAAGGTTTAGAGACAACCTTAGAAAGCTAACTTAACCTATAACCCCTACTAACCCCAACTAACTCCAATTAAGCCCTATTTGGAACCTTACATTTGGCTATACTCTTATAAGCAAACACATCACGCAAACCTTCGGGAATATCTTTATATATTTTAGAGGGCTTGATTCTAGGAACAATAAAATTCTTATCTCCAAATCTGTATCCTATTTCTATATCTATATCGTCTAGTACATTTGCATCAGTTTCTTTGGCATGAAATTCTTGATCACTTTGTGCAAAGAAGTTGCTGAAACTTACCTCTTCATTTCTAGCAGAGGTATGATCTCTCATTTCTGGGTATGTGCTGCTTTTTCCTTTGTCTGCCATTACTCAGTGCTCAAATTCCTTCATGGACTAAAACTTTATTGCCTCCAATTTGCCCTACACTCCTACCAAGGCTTTACACGGGTCTTAGCAATGGGGTCTTACAACACTTTGTGATAGATTCAGGAGTACTTGGGAAGACCTATACTAAGAGCTAAAAAATGGGACAAATACATAACAGATGGAATCTTTTGAGAACATAAAATGCTTTTCATTAAAGGATTTTCATGGAACAAAAGTTACAATTGATATTGGCTCTAATACCATATTTTTACAATAAGCTCTAAGAGCAAAAGTGGATCATCTCTCACTACTTCAATTAGGCGCTTATACATGCATAAGCCATACACATAAACAAACTATGCCAACAATTACTAAGATACAGGAACTGATTACAAGCTGCTTTCTAACTGACTCAGGCATACCTAATGCAAGGTTTGATTTCTGATCTTTCGAAAGGAAGAGAGCATACTCTCTACTTGCAGAGCTCTAGACTCACTAAGACTCTAAGAATTACTCCTAGACCAAATGCCTTCTTAGAGTGAAAAATATTCCTTATATAGGCTCGGAGGAGAAAGAGAGGGTCTTGATGCATGTCATGTGGCAAAAATCAGTTAGACCATTTATTGATGCGAAGCGCACTACTAAAAGTAGATGCCCACTATGACCTATGTGTCGATCTAGGTGGACCCCAATATATACATAACAATGTAGTGGCAGACAAACAAGTGGGGACACGCAACTTGCGGTGCGTTCACTTTACAACTAAAAGTGACTACGGTTGAATCTCTTGTATCCCGTGAAGAGAACACACTGGTCCCATTGAGGAGTAGGACTAACCCTTTTTGAATGGTAGTTGAGTCTACCCTTAGTTTTGTTTACCTAGACTTAAGTTACTAGAGTTACATTTCCTTAACCGATATGGTAGGGCCGATCATCACACCAGAGCCAGCATAAGTCAAGCTTTCTCTCAAGACGAAGAAGAGATAAGAGAAAAACTTATATGGATGGACTTTGGAGAAAAGCCAGAGATTAGGTGGCCAATCCTAATATGAATTATTGAATGGTAGGTTTACATAGATGACAACCCCATCTACTAGGTTTAAGGATACCTTTATGTATCCCTAGTTCTAAGCATCGCTATTAGTAAAACCGTCAATGCATCCAGCGCAGTAGCAATTTTCATGTGGATCTTCTATGTCACATGGTGGATGCTGAGGGTCAGGTTCTTTCCATAGAATCTTCAATGTTCTTGATTTACATGGTCCATGAATGCCTTGAGAATGAGCAACAGTATTTCCCAATGCTGATCTGTATGTTGATGTATGGATCCATACTAAGGATTCTATCTCAAACAGGTAACAAAGACGGGCTCCAATACTCCAATGCTGAAAATGGGAGTCAAAGCCTCTAGGACCATAGTTCATACACATATTTCTATTGATTAACACATCTGCAGGAGATCCAAAAGTAAGTCTCCAAAGAACACCAGAATACGCAGAGAATTCTAATGGAAAGTTAGCAGGATATGGTCCTTGAAACAGATGGCGAATCAATTGTATACCTTTTTCTTGATTAAGCCATCTTTCTGGTCTTTGAATAATTGGATTTAGGAATTGAATGGAAACTTGATGTTGAACTGTAGGTGCAAATAGGAACTGTGAAATTTCCTCATCTACTGGTTCTTCCTGTTCTCCTATTTGAAACATACTGCTTGGCTGCCAAATATTGGGAGCTGTTAGAATTAATTTTGCATGCATCATAAGATGTCGATCATATAGATAGTCATTAGCAATATAAAAATTACATCTATCCCTTCTTTCAAAAGGATTAGTACTAAAATCTAGATAGCATTCATCCCACCAATGTTCTGTACGAATTCTAACAATTCTGACATGTCTTGAAGCTGGCAATGATCCTTCTTTGGAAAGAAAATCAACAAATATATTTTTATCTCCAGGAATGTGTTCAATATCAAAATCAAAGGTGTTGAGAAACTGAGCCCATCTCAGTAAGCAACCTCTCATTACCTTATCCTTGGATTCTTTTTTGAAGAATCCTCTCAAATTCTAGAGATCACTTTGAATTAGGAATTTCTTATCAGCGATGAACATATAAAACTTTAAGGAATTGATTACTACCAGAATTTCCTTATGTGTACTATGGTAGTTGAGTTCACTACCTTTGAAGTTTCCAGAAGCATACCTAACTATTTCTTCTTTACTCTGATGATTCTTCTACTTTAAGATGCCAGCCCAAGTATGTTCACTGGCATCTATTTCAATTATCTTGGCACCAGGTCTAGGTAGATGCAAAGCAGGGAGTTGAGTGCATTTTTTCTTTATTCACTCAATTGCTTGATTGTGATTATCTGACCAGGTAGGAGGATTATTTTGTAATAACTAATTTGCAAATAGCTTATCTAGTGCAATGTTAGAGTAAAACCCTACAATATAGTTTACCAAGCCTAAGAACCATTGAAGTTCTTTCACAATAGTGACTGGCAGATTGGCAATTTGTTGGAGTATATGTGTTTGGGCTTCCATTCTCCCCTCAGGAAGAAGATGAATGCCAATGTAGATAATGGAGTCCTGAGAAAAATGTGATTTATGGGGATGCACAGCAAGACCATGAAGTAGACATAGATGTAAAAACTGACGGAGATGGTCAATATGTGTAGAGGGACTTTAGCTAAACACAAGAATGCCATCAATATAGGGAATGATAAATTTTGAATATTTCTAGAAAATGGCATCCATATGCTGCTGAAATATAGAAGGTGCTATTTTAAGGCCAAAGGGAAGGACATTCCACTCATACAGACCCTGAGGGACAGAAAAGGTTGTCTTGAAGCAGTCATTAGGATGGATAGTCAATTGCCAAAACCCTTTAGTTAAATCAAATTTAGAATAGACATGACTCCCTTGGATGGACTGCGAAATGTGGTCTTTACTAGGCAGTGGATATTGGTTATCTAGAAAATAGGCATTTAAAGGTTTATAGTTGACAACTAACCTTTTTTCAGTTAACTCTTGCCCGTTCTCATCAAATTTCAGAACATACATAGCATGACATGAGAAGGGTGAGGAGGAAGGTGAAATAAATCCTTGCTCCAAGAGTTTGGCAACTTCTTTCTGACGTAGTTGTGTTTCCTGTGGACTCATGATGAAATAATTAGCCTTGGCTTTGGGAATAATTTCCTTATCATCAGAGTCTCGTTGAAGAGGAAGTATGCAAATTAAATTGCGTTGTTGTTGTTTTAGATCTTTTGTTATGACTGTTGAATGAAACTGATTTTTCAACAGTTCTAACTGGGAAGCAAATGCTTCTGCTTGCTTTGCTATCTAGGTTGTGTTCCTTGATTTTGTGACTGCAGGTTGTGCCTTGCTGGTATAGGAGAATTCTATTTGTAGTCATGGTACCTGATGATGGTTAAGACTGATTGTATCTTTAGTGATCAGTATTGGTTCCCACTATTGCATTGTTGTGCTACCAATAATACCATCATATCCATCAACTTCATAATGGACAAATATCAACTCATCTTGATGTCCATCTTTAAATTCTATAGGTGCTTTACACACTAGGTTAGACATGTGTTTTCCATTACCAAAAGTAATTTCTATGTTACCTTTTATCCATTGATTTGGGGGAAAGTAGTGATATCTAGCAATATTCAAATCAACACCAGTATCCCATAGAAAGGCTAAGGGATAAGCAGTTGTACCTCTAAAGTGTACACGTAGTTCCAAACCTGGACATGATGTAGGAAGTGGCTTCCTTGTCATTCTACATTTCTGACTATGTTGTACATATGTTTCTTCATCTACTTCCTCATACATTCTTGACTGTTCTGTTGTTGGCTCGCCAGTGTCTGGATCAATTCCTTCTGTTACTAATGCTTCATGGATGAAGGGACTGTATAATTTCTTAAAACAATAGAAATCATCTATAGAAGGAATAAGTTGTGGTGTTATGTCAATGGAACTGATCTTGGAAGAGAATTGTTCAAATTCTTTTCATTTTTGAAGTTCTTCCTGAAGATTTTCATTTTATTCTTCAGAGAGTTCTTCAAGTTCTGATCCGTCTTGGGAGATAACTTTCTTTAGAAACTCTATTCTATGTTTTTTCCAGATTCTTTTAGCCATGCTACCTGGTGCAAGGGCTTCTGTTATGGGCTTTTGACCAATAGGATTGGTTGATGGGAATAGACTCAAACTAGAGGATCTAAAAGGTGGTCTATAGGAACCTAGACCATGTCTACCTCGAATAGTAGAAATTTTTTCTCTTTGCCATGGTGGAATAGTGTATCCATGATCTGATCTAGGTCTACTAGTGGACTGGCTAGTTATAAGTTCCTTTTTTTGAGCTTCTAGGTTAGCCAACCGAAGCTTATTTCTTTGCTAGGTTTCAGGACCCATATTCATTTCTTTCTATTTTCTTTGAAGCTTGCTGATTTCTATTATTATCCTATCTAAGGCTTATTGGGAATCAGGAACTCCTCTCATCATTCGACTGTAAAATGATACTTCAGAATCACTATCTGAATCAAGATTTTCTTTAGAGTCTTCAAATTGTTCAAATTGAGTGATGACGGTATCATCAGTTGTATTCTCTTCATTATAATTCTCTTCTTCATAAGAAAGAATAATATCTTTAGGATCAGAATGTTAATCATCTATATAAACAAATTTATCTAGATCTTCTAATCCAGAGTCTTTTAGCATCCTTTCTTTTCCTTTATATTTAGCCTTTTTCTTATCAGGAAATTTGTTGGAAAAATGATTACCTTTGCAGATGTAGTAGGTAGGTTTCCATTTCTTTTTTCCTTTAAATCTATTCCTTTTGCGAAAATAACCTTTTTGATGTTTGAAAGTCCTAGAAACTTTCTCTGTTGAACATTTAGCACAATTTTTTTCACATCGTTTGTACTTGTGAGAAGTGTTTTCACATCCATATAATGGTGTGAAGGATTTTCATACTATAGGAGATATATGAGTTTTAACTCTTTTCAATTCTTTTCTTTTGATAACTTCATTGCAGACTGATTCATTGATTTCTTTTAAGAACTGAATTAACTATGGAAATGTTAATTCTTTAACAGTCATATTTTCATCTAATAGGTTCTCAAGAACCCTTTTATGATAATAATCTCCTACTCCATAAATTTTTTTTAGAAAAGTATACTACATAAGTTCCTGGTTTTGTTCGTGTCTAGATTGATAGAAATTGATGAGCTGTTCTAAACAATATTCATTGAATTTGGACAAATCACAACATTTGTTACAAAAAAATCTATTGTAGGCTGATCTCTCAAGAGAATCTATTTTTCCTACAAACATTCTTATGAGCTGAGCACAAACTTGATCTATTCCATTAGTTACTAGATCAGCTCTATAAGAAGGATCAAGGTGATCCCATACTTTTTTGGCCAAGCTTGTAAGAGAATTAAGGGCTTGCCAAATTACATCCTATTTTGTGACACCAGTATTAGTGGCCATATAATTGACAACCCATGCCCTAATGGAATCTATGTTTCTGAGGTTCTCAGTGGTGTCATATGTGTCAAAGTTGACCAGTGGTGGTGTGTCAGACCTGAAATTTTGAATATTTCTAAATGGATCATTTCCTCCATTAATTGGTCCTCTTGTCATCTGAATTTTTCCTCTTTTCTTTTCTTCAGTAGTTGCTTCTCTCATAGTACCTATTGTAGTATCCCATATTCACTCTATTTTAGGTTCAGGGATCTTTGTGGTTAACCCTTTTCCTCTATACTAGGCTTGCAGGTAACTAACTGAGGTATCTGGAAAATTCAGGGTCTTGATAGGTCTGGCTGACTGTATGGACAAATTTTGTAACTTGTTGGTCAAATTATCTACTTGAACTTTAATGTTAGTAGATTCTTTCAGAACATCATCCACTTGTGATTTTATTTCTGTGGATTCTTTTAATACTATCATCTCAACATGTAGAGACTGTTGACTAGTTGACTGTGTCATTGCTTCAATGCGATTAACAATTTTTACAACTGTATTGACTTCTGAACGCAGGATTTTTACATGCTGTTCATGAGACTGTTGGAAGGCTATTTTTTGCACCCACCATGCTTCAGCATGTTTCTTAAAAGTAGTGAAATCAGTATAGAGTTTCTTCAGAAAGGAGGTGATTTCATCCTGCCATTCTTTAGTGACATGGGCTTCTAGCTGCTGGATAAAGGCTAGGATTTTGTGCGCATTGTTTTGGGTAGATGCATAATGCTTATCCTAAGTAAGATTTTGTAATAGATATTGATGCTTAATGTCTTTGGTTAGCAGTAGATGCTTGCGTGTGCAAAGGTTATTCCAATTAAGCAGTTTGCTCTGGGAAGAAGCTTGGGGTTCTCCTATGGGAGATACATGCTGTGCCCAAAAATCTATCTGGAATTTACCAGTCGGGTCTATTTGCATAAAATCATAAAAGGAAGGTATGACTCCTGGTATGACTGATTTACCTATAGGAGTAATGGTTTCAATTGCTTCCTCATTCATACTGTCTAGTTCAGGAAAGGAAACTGAATGACCAGACATCATATAGACTTTACCAGTGGAAAAGGTAAAGCTACAATTGTCACACTTGAGTTTGTCGTCTTTGAGTTTAGAAAATTTTATATGAGAACAAGAAGAGGTCAAACCACTAGACTATGGTGTGATTTTAGGCAGAGTAGAATGAATCCTAGGAAAGCTCTAAGTCCAGAAGAAGCCATGTCCACTGTATGGAAATCTACCAGCCTGACTACAAAATTAAGAGTACCACATGTAATTAAACACAAAGATATTTAGATGCCTACAAAAATGGGCACTGGAACTATGGAGAAAAGATGCTCAACCTGAGAAACTGTCTCAACTACACAGAACTACTATTCAAGAAATAGATGAATTTGCAATACTCAATTTTGCAAATCCTAATCTTCCCCGGTCTCAGTCTATGAGGTATTCCAACAAACTGGTAACACAACCTCGACCTATCATCCAACCAAGACCTTCAGTCTCTATAAAGCCCACTCCAGGTATGGAGGCAATTTACAAGACTTTTCACTCTTAGTTCTCTTAACAATTATTTCAGTATTGTGCCAATATAATGTTGAGCTATTATTTAAAACTATTACAAACTTGTTCCATCTCAGATCCACACCTCCCTATTTCATGGATCTCTATCTCAAGAGACATTAACTCTCCAAATACCTGAGAGTAACCATTCAACTAACTCTAACTATCACATAAGAGTCTGATTGTTAGTGACAAAACACAAGAAATAGTTATCAAGTACAACAAAAGTTGTCAACTCGACAACACAACACCCTTTGCCCATTCTAAATACTCATAAAAGTTTTAGAGACAATCTTATAAATATAACTTAACCTATAACCCCCACTAACCCCAAATAACTCCAATTAAGCCCTATATGGCTTATATTGCCAATATAGGTGATTTACAAGACTTTTCACTCTTAGTGCTCTTAAAAATTATTTCAGTATTGTGTCAATATATAATGCTGAGCTATTATTTCAAACTATTACAAACTTATTCCATCTCAAATCAGCACCTCCCTACTTCATGGATCTCCATCTCAAGATACATTAAATCTCCAAATACCTGAGAGTAACCATTCAACTAACTCTAACTGTCACATAACAGTTTGATTGATAGTGACAAAACACAAGAAATAGTTATCAATTTGACAACAAAATTTGTCAACTCGACAACACAACACCCTTTGCCCATTCTAAATACTCATAAAGGGTTTAGAGACAACCTTAGAAAGCTAACTTAACCTATAACCCCTACTAACCCCAGCTAACTCCAATTAAGCTCTATTTGGCTTATATTGCCAATATAGGAAATTTACAAGACTTTGCACTCTTAGTGCTCTTAACAATTATTTGAGTATTGTGTTAATATACAATGCTGAGCTATTATTTCAAACTATTGCAAACTTGATCCATCTTAGATCAGAACCTCCCTACTTCATGGATCTCCATCTCAAGAGACATTAACTCTCCAAATACCTGAGAGTAACCATTCAACTAACTCTAACTGTCACATAACAGTCTGCTTGTTAGTGACAAAACACGAGAAATAGTTATCAAGTTGACAACAAAAGTTGTCAACTCAACAACAAAACACCCTTTGCACATTCTAAATACTCATAAAAGGTTTAGAGACAACCATAGAAAGCTAACTTAACCTATAATCCCTACTAACCCCAACTAACTCCAATGAAGCCCTATTTGGCTTATATTGCCAATATAGGCAATTTTCAAGACTTTGCACTCTTAGTGCCCTTAACAAATATTTCACTATTATGCCAATATACAATGCTGAGCTGTTATTTGAAACTATTACAAACTTGATCCATCTTAGATCAACACCTCCCTAATTTATGGATCTCCATCTCAAGAGACATTAACTCTCCAAATACCTAAGAGTAACCATTCAACTAAGTCTAACTGTCACATAATAGTCTGATTGTTAGTGACAAAACACAAGAAATAGTTATCTGTTAGAATAGTCCCAAAGGATAACTAAGAGGGGGGTGGTGAATAAGTTATCAGTAAATTTAGTTCTTTAACATAAGAATACAACAAAGTAAATGCTTAATTAGATAACATAGTACACAACACACAATTTGATTATGGGGAAACCAAATGGTAAAAACCCCAGTGGGAATTAGCACCCACAATGAACTATACTTGTTTATAGTAATCCATGTTAGAAGATATCTCAACCCTGTTAGGAGTTTTACTTTACAATGCAATAAGTATAGTGACCTGGTTAAGGGTCAGAACCTGTTAGGATTCTTTTACAAATAACCCTGTTAGGGATGGTGGACTCACTGTCCAAAAGCTCACTGCTTGATGGTGAAGGCTACAACCTTCTATATAACAGATATGCACTATATCTGATGATGAATTGTAGAGTAGACCTGCTATCTTGATCAGTTCCAGTGTATTGCATTCTTTCACTTCTTCTTCACATAGACTCTTGATGAATGAACCAACTCTGATAATCTGCTCTGTACATCTTTCTTCTCTTTTTGTATCATTCACACTTAGCGTGTCACCTTTGAGTTGCTATAAGTATCTTCCTCAAAGTATGAGATCACGGGACCTGTAAGAAAACTTTTCATAACATCTTTGTCGGCTCTACTAAGCACAAAAGCATAATTACAACCATGCAAGTATAAACTGAATAGATGCAACGCTTCATTAAGTCAGCCTCACCAATTTAACTCTAAATTTGCAATTTTCTTGAAACATGTTTGGCACCTTTGGATTCATAGCATCAACTCATAAATAATAATGAGTATACACATGTATATACAAAATATAGGCACAACTAAAGAAACACATGATATATGTCGGCCCTAAATAGTTATACTTCCAGAACTGTAACTGCCAATAACTGAATTACATAACTTTACAGAAACATCATATCTCAGTCTGCGTGTATGAAGATAACATAATGAACATGTCAATAACATGTATCTATCCATGCAAGTCTTCATATCATCATTTTGATAAGTACATATAGAATTACTATTGTGTATTATATGTTGTCATCAATGACAAACATACAATCAAACAACTACTCAGAATAAAATCTCTAACAATCTCCCCCTTTGACATTGATGGCAACATATGATATCAAAAAAATCCTCTGTTCATGGTGTCCTCTTTCTTTTACAATCTTCTCAATATCCTCATCAAAGATTTCTCTAAACTGCTACAGTTCCTCTATTGATGTTTTTGTTCCATGTATATACTCCCCGCAAGTATATGCTCCTCCTTAGTACATACTCCCCCTTACTATATACTCCCCCTTTGACATCAATGGCAAAGGGCACCATAGTCCTTTAGGTACAGATACTACTCTAGAAGTAGAGTAGTCAACCATTCATCAGTCACTTAATGACTGATGTCTTTGTTGCTTCTTCTAAACAGATTTAGGAGAGGGAATTACTCCCAACTTCTCTCTGAGATACTCAAAAGTATCCTTTGATAAAGGCTTTGTGAAAATATCTACCAACTATTTGTTGGTGTTCACATAGTCCAATTTAACTTCTTTGTCTTAAGAAATGGTACTTGATCTCTATGTGTTTTGTCTTTGCATGCATCATAGGGTTCTTAGACATGTTGATAGTGCTAGTATTATCATAATGAATACCAATAGGATAATCAACCTGAATGCCAAAGTCTTTAACCATCTGCTTGATCCAAACCATGGTTAAACAATTTAGTGCTGCTGCAACATGTTTAGCTTCTGCTATTGACTGAGAAATAAAGTTCTACTTCTTGCTTATCCAAGAAACCAACCTATCTCCAAGGAATACTGCTCCTCCTAAAGTGCTCTTCCTATCATCAATACAACCTACCCAATCTGCATATGTATACACATGAAGCTTTACATTCTCTGATTTAGGATACCATAAACCATAGTCTATAGTTCCCTTTAGATATCTGAATATCCTCTTGATTTCCATTAGGTGACTTTGCTTGGGTTCAGCTGCAAATCTTCCAATAATGCCAACTGCATTAGATATGTCAGGTCTAGATTGAGTTAGATAAATTAGTTTACCATTTGTACAATGTTTTATCAACTGTTGTGGAATCATCATCCTTTGAAAGCTTGCTTCCTGTTATCATGGGAGTGCATACTAGCTTACAGTCCTCCATCTGGAAGGTATTTAATATTTCCTTCACATATTTTGACTGATTAATGAATATACCTTTATCTATTTGTTTTACATTTAGTCCCAAAAGGTATTTTATACGACCAATCATACTCATTTCGAATTCATTCTGCATTTCTTTTGCAAATGTTGTACCGAGCTTGTCATTACCTCCAAAGATAATGTCATCAACAAATATGGCAACTAATAGTAATCCATCAGGTGTCTCCCTTGTGAATAGGTTATAATCTTCTACTCCTTTCTTGAATCCAATCTTGGTAAGATAACCATCAAGTCTCTCATACCAAGCTCTTGGGGTCTGTTTAAGACCATAGAGCGCTTTCTTCAATTTGCATACCATGTCTGGTTCATCTGAAAGACTAAATCCTTCAGGCTATTCAATGTAGACTTCTTCATTCAAATCACCATTCAGAAAAGCTGATTTTACATCTATTTGATAAACTTTAAAGTCTTTGAATGTTGCATATGCCAAAAAAAATTTAATGGCTTCCAGTCTGCTCACAGGGGAAAATGTATCAGTGTAGTCTATTCCTTCTCTCTGTGTATATCCTTTACATACCAATCTTTCTTTGTTTCTAACTACTGTACCATCTTCATTCATCTTGTTTATGAATACCCACTTTGTTCCAATCACATTTTTGTCACTGGGTCTAGGGACCAATTCCCATGTATCATTTTTAATTATCTGATCTAATTCTTCTTTCATTGCATTCTTCTAATCAGAATCATTACAAGCATCTTCAACACTTAAAGGTTTAATCTGTGAAAGTAAGCATACCTCTTCATCCATTGCTAGACCTTTTTCTTTAGATCTGGTCAAAATACTGTTGCTCTGATCTCCAATGATGTCATCTTTAGAGTGGTATCTGGATGTGAATTTTGGAACCTTAGGTGTGTCTTCTTCTTCTGTAATCTATGATTATTCTCTGCTTGATTCAGGGTCATTGCATGAGACATCAATGCAATCAAACATTTCTTCAATAACAGTATCTTTGCTACTTGGTCTAGGTTCATCTTCAATCATAGGTGCATATTCATAGTACCTCTCTTGAACCATAAAATTTTCATCAATATTAACATGCGTGCTTTCAATTATCTTCTTTAATCTCAAACTGAAACATCTATATGCTTTTCTTTTAGTAGAATAACCAAGGAAAATACCTTCATCACTTCTGGCATCAAACTTACCAACACCATCATCTCTCTTGATGT
>MU227751.1:151675-172652 GCA_018584345.1 Thuja plicata
CTTTGCAACAAAACAACTTACATCAGAATTGAGCTGAAAAACATTACCTTTAGTTTTAGAACCTGATGCAATCATGTCTCCATCCTTGTTGTTAATGATGCACTTGTTTTCTTTGAACTCCAAATGATAACCTTTGTCAAGTAGTTGTCCAACACTCAGCAAGTTGTGATGTAATCCATCAACATATGGAACATCATCTATCTTGTTCTTTCCATCCAAAGTGATAGAACCTCTACCTATGATAGGTTTAGGAGTGTCATCTCCAAATCTAACCATACCACATTTGTATTTGTCCAAATGAACAAATCTATCTTTTTCACCTGTCATATGATGGGAGCATCCACTGTCAATGACCAAATCAATTCTGATGTTTGCTTTGGAGATTATGGCTAGCTCTTGTTCTTCCTTTTCATCTTCAATGTCCATTTCCTCAAGCAACCTTTCCATGTCTCTAAGGGAAATGAATCCAATTTCATCTTCTCCTGAATCTTCATCAGTTACACCTTCTTTAGCATGATAACATTCCTTCTTATATTTGGGTTTATAATTAGATCTTAACTTCTTGACTCTTATGGGACACTTAGATGCAAAGTGACCAATCTTGTTACATGAAAAACATTTGAATGGAAGTTGTCCTTCATATTTTCCTTTACCTTTTTTTTCTCTTCTAGCAATCATAGAATTGATTTCTTCTAATTCTTCATCAACTTCTTCTTTCTCATTATGACTGGAGATGTGTAAGGATTTCTTACCATGGACTGAGGCTTTGAAAGTTGTTTCACTTTTAGGTCCAGTCTTTAATCTTGATATCTCAAATGTAGAGATTTTGTTGATCAAGTTCTCTCTCTTGAAGTCTTGTGAGAATTTCATGGTTTCCTCTAGAATAGTGATCCTGTTTTCATAGTCTGATGTCAAAGTAGTTAGCAACTTGTCCATTATATGTTCTTCTGATATTTCTCCACCATTGTTTATGATTCCAAAGACTACTTCATTTACTCTCTGATTGTAAGCTCTAGTGTTCTCTTTAGGTAACATCTCAAGACTGTTGTATTTCTTTTTCCATGTCTTCCTACATGTATTCTTTTCTTGAATATCTCCTTCAAACATATCTTCTAAATACTTCCATATAGTATATGCTCTGTCAATTTTCTTGATCTTTGAGAATTCAGATAAGGTGCTGATTAGGGCTTCTTTAGAAATTGCATTATGTGTAAATATATCCGTTTGTCTATTAGTAGCATCATCTTTTGCAAGGTCTTTTAGAGATGGAATTACAACCTCTTGTGTAGCAATTTCAAAGATCTCAAAGCCAACACACTGTAGATGTTTTATCATTTTGTTTTTCCAATCTAGATAATTTTCTCCATTGAACTTAGGGTTTTCTTTTCTAAAGTAAGACATCTGATCTATCTTAAGTTGTTAGGGCTCTTCTCCAAGGCACTTGGCTCTGATACCAATTGTTAGAATAGTCCCAAAGGATAACTGAGAGGGGGGGGGTGAATTAGTTATCAGTAACTTTAGTTATTTAACTTCAGAATACAACAAAGTAAATGCTTAATTAGATAACACAGTACACAACACACAATTTGATTATGTGGAAACCAAATGGTAAAAACCCCGGTGGGAATTAGCACCCACAATGAACCATACTTGTTTATAGTAATCCATGTTAGAAGATATCTCAACCCTATTAGGATTTGTACTTTACAATGCAATAAGTATAGTGACCTGGTTAAGGGTTGGACCCTGTTAGGGGTGGTGGACTCACTGTCCAAAAGCTCACTACTTGATGGTGAAGGCTACAACCTTCTGTATAACAGATATGCACTATATCTAATGATGAACTATAGATTAGACCTGCTATCTTGATCAGTTCCAGTGTATTGCAATCTTTCACTTCTTCTTCACATAGACTCTTAATGAATGAACCAACTCTGGTAATATGCTCTGTACATCTTTCTTCTCTTTTCATATCATTCACACTTAGTGTGTCACCTTTGACTTTCTATAAGTATCTTCCTCAAAGTATGAGATCATGGGACCTCTAAGACAATTCTTCATAACATCCTTGTTAGCTCTACTAAGCACGCAAGTATAATTACAACTGTGCAAGTATAAACTGAATAGACACGAGGCTTCATTAAGTCAGCCTCACCAATTTAACTCTAACTTTGCAATCTGCTTGAAACATGTTTGATGCCTTTGGATTAATATCATAAACTCATAAATAATCATGAATATACACATGCATATATAGAAGATAGGTGCAACCAAAGAAACACATGATATATGTCAGCCCTAAACAGTTATACTTCCATAACTATAACTGCCAATAACAGAATTACATAACTTTACTGAAACATCATATTTGGGTCTACATGTATGAACATAACATAATGAACATGTAAAAAATATGTATCTATCCATGCAATTCTTCATATAATCACTCTGATAAGTACATTCATAATTACTACTGTGTATTATATGTTGTCATCAATAACAAACATACAATCAAACAACTGCTCAGAATCAAATCTCCAACATTATCAAATTGACAACAAAAATTTTCAACTCGAAAATACAGAAATCCTATTTAACAAATAACTAATAGAATTTTAATTATAAATATAAGAGAAACTTCCATGAAATACATTCAATTGGCCTCGGTGGTTGACAATTTTGCATTGTTAAAATTCAACCTCCAATAAAGCATTATTTTTACATATAAATATAGGAAGAAAGTAAAGAAATTACCATTCTAGATGCAAAACTTAGCACTATATCCAAGTATGACTATTTTGGATCTTTCAGAATAGATGATCTAGTATTTTGCATCCTAGTTGTAAGAAACTTCAGAACATATTTGACTCCCTCATCTTCTAGTTCTGTATCATCATTCTTCTCCATGTATGTTTCTTGTCCTTTGATATATTTAGCAAATTGTCTATTCTTCTACACATAGACTGCCTACAAATAAATGAATAACTCTTAAAAAATGATGACAAAAACCACATATGTTCCATTTATTAATGGAAATAAAATGTGCACTATAGCTTCAACACTCTAATAGAAAGTTAATATTATGACTCTTTAGCAAATTAGCACATTAAGACCTTAACTAATTATATTCATCTCTCTGGTTACTCTTACCTATTGCTTGTATTTCTGATCACCATCTTTAGGTTACTCTTAACCACTAGATTATTTTCAACTCTCCAAGGCTCTATAGACCCTGGTGCACTCCATGGCTCCTGCCTTTGACCTTGGTGCTCCTACACCAACTAGTCAATGACATTTTTTGTGGGTCAAATATTGGGATGTAGGAATCCCTTCTCTTAGTGGACTAGAATACCCAACACCTTTGTCTATGTATTTTGAGTCCAATTTATAAATTATAACAATCAACTTTGCTAGTACCAAGAAATTTCTCCCCAATTTTAGCATTCCCCAAAAATTAAGTTTGAAAATATGTAAGTTGCATATATACATCTCACTCTCTTGACCATTTCAAAATTATATAATATACCAATCAATTACAAGTATTCCAATTAAACTTTCAAGATTTAAAAATCATGATCAATCATAATATGTTCATCCACAATGAAGGCATGCGATGAAATCATTCAAGAAACATCAATAATTATTTGAGAATTAAAACCAGGGGTTCCATTTCTAATGTAACATTTTTCAATTCAGGCATTTCAAAATTAAGGTTTTAGCCTCTTCTGTTTATGAAGATAGGCTCAGTAATAGGGTGCCAGGAATTGCTTAGATCCTTTGGATCTAACCCCATATTTTCCTTCCTTGCAGGATCTGGATCATACAAGAGCATACTAATTTTTTTGGTAGATATACACATTAAGGATCATGTCAGATAATACAAGGGAATTCGATCAAAATAGGGAGACAATTTCTAGATTGTTGTCTAAATTTAAAAGAGAAGGCGATGACAAATGTTATTGTCCATGCAAGAGTTGTAACGGCTTGAAGACAAGAAGAATCAAAATAAAAATAGCAAAGAGACATTGTAGGGAGAATGGTCACATTGAAGGGGAGTTTGATTATAATCATCCATTGGTAATTGTTATTTGTTATATTATTTTCACAATTAATATACGTCATATGAACCATGGAAGGAGGTTTGATTGTCAAATTGAAGGGGGTTTAAATATCATCATGTTTATATAGGTCGATCTCCCAAGTGTAGCACATGATATGGATCACTAGATCTCAGAGGAACATGGGGGTATGAATATAGAGGAACATGGAGGTGTGAGTATTGAAGCTAAAGATCATGATCCCATGGAAGATGACGCTCATGCCCCATAAAACACATTTAGAGATAATGGTATGAATGCATTGATCATTGACACATTTGGTACTGGTGCTACTGATGATGATGATGATTATGATGAGGATGAAATTAACATTGTCCATGATATACCTCTACTTTAGAAGGTGAACATGACCCTTTATGAAGGCTCCCAATCTACTCTTCTCTCTACATTATTGTTGTTGGTGAATTTGAAGGTTATGAATGGTTTATCCAACATAACAATGTCATGTATGCTAAGGTTTGTCATATATGTCATTATAGTTTATAAAAGGTGAAACATTTACCATTAATATTTTTTATAGTAACGACTTATATTTTTTGTTTTAGATTGATAGGTGAGTTTTTGTTACCACCATCAAATTTTCTTCCTTGCTCATACCAAGAATTATGTGCCATTATGAAACATATTGGAATGGAGTATCAAGCAATAGATGCTTGTCTCAAAGATCATATTATTTATCATAAATAACACAAAAATGCAATAGAATTCCTTGAATTCCATATGAGAAGATATTGAGATGATCAAATGAAAAAAGATGCCTCACAAGGTTCTATGTTACATCCCCATTATTCCATGTCTAAAATGATTATTCAGGTGTAATAGCTTGGCACAATTTATGGATTACCATGCATGTGGAAGGAGTCAAGATGAAATTATTCGAATGTCTATGGATGGTTCATCATTTTTGGACAAAGAGGAAAAGTGGCCACACTTTAAAGAAGAACCTTGAAATCTCAAGCTTTCTCTGGCAGCAGATGGTGTCAATCTGTATGGAGAGATGAGATCTATTTACTCGGTGTAGCCTATTTTGTTATCAACAATAACCTTCCACCATGGATGTTAATAAAGAGGGAGAACATTATGTTGGCAATGATTGTTCTAGGTATTTTATTATTTTATAGTTATCTACATGTAATTATAAGTCTTGGAGTGAAATGGCCACAATAATTATTTGATGTTGTTAATTCAACTAGGTAAGTACCAAGTGAAAGATATGAATGTATATATTGTGCCTCTTATCGAGGATTTGTTGGTGTTATGGAATGGTTTCACTATGTATAACATCTCTAGACCAATTGGGAAAAGAAAATTTCAATTCCATGCAATGCTTGTGTGGACAATTCATGATGCTTTAGGGTTGACACATTTCTGTGGTATGTTATGGTGAATTCTAGTTGTACATGATAATTCTAATTCTAAAAATTCATATATTTAATCCAATTGTATCATTATCTTGTAGGTCTTCAAACAAAGGAAAAATTTTAATGTCCAATGTGTGGTTCAAAGATGAAATCTCTTCATTCCAAAATTTTAAGAAAGCAGGTGTTTGATGAGTATAGGCACTTCCTCCCCAGAAATCATAAGTATCAAAGTGCGAAAAAACATCTTTTCAATGGGAAAGAAGAGACTACATCAAAGCCCCAAAGAATGACACCTCACTTATGGCATTTGTAATATAATAGAATTTGAGGTAATATCATTCCACCTAATGGTTGATGATTAAAAATTATATATTTCGATTGTGTTTTGTTGGCTAATTATGTAGTTGATGATCTTGAAGGTCATGAAGGCAATGCTGACCAGCTTCCAAAAGGACTAAAATGTTATCCCAGAGAATTTAGTAGGCTACCCTACTATGAACAATGACAAATTGTGCATTTGTTTGATACTATGCATATTGGAAAGAATGTAACAGAGACACTGTGGAAAATATTGGATGGAAGGCGTGACAAAGAAAAACTTGGCAACATTTGTAGTGACATTCATGATTCCAATAATCCAATGAAAAATATCATTGAATCAAATAGAAATGGAGACCAGATTAATGCAAGTGTTCTTCCTTGGTTATTAACAGAGCTACAAATTAATGCCATAAAAGAAGTCATACGCAAAATTCAATTTCCTACAGGATTTTCTGTGAATATAAGCAATGTCATATCAAAGAAGAGTGATTTGGGGTCAGGGATGAAAATGCATGATTGGCATACCTTCATCAAGGTAAGTCACAGTCTTTTGTATTTACAATATTTTTTTTTAACTGCATTCAATTTTGATTGTATGAAATGATCAGTTGACAACTATTACAGTATTTGCTACCCTTATCGCTCCCAGAGAAATTTGACAATAATATCAAACAAGTGATATATGATCTTGGAAAATACATGAAGTAAGAAATGATATTTGTTCAATATATCAAACAATAATATCAAACAAGTGCTATATTGTATAGTCTTGTATTTATATATTTTTGTGTCTTCAATCCCTTGTAGGTGGTTGTCATCTAAAGAAATCCATAAAGAAGATAAAAAATATTGGAAGAAAATAATTCCTCGTGTAATGTGTGAAATGAAAAAGTGTTTACCTTCAACCTTTTTCAATGCACAAGAACACTACCTCATACACCAAGTTGAGGAGATTGAACTGTGTGGACCTATACATGCTAGGTCAATGTGGATGGTTGAGAGACACTTGAAATTTTTGAAGGGTTTGGTACGACAGAGAGCACATCCCTAGGGTTCTATGGTTGAAGGATATATAGTATACCAGATGATGGTGTATATTACTCAATATCTTCCTAATCTTGCAGCAAAATCCCATATAGATTGCATTTGGGATCTTGACTCCATTAAAAGATTCAAAGGGGAGTACTTAGTGGGAAACGGCAAATTTAGGAAACTAAAAGGTAATAAATTATGAGATGTTATTGTAGTTAATTAATTCTTAATCTTC
The DNA here is from genome assembly GCA_018584345.1 of Thuja plicata. Taxonomy (NCBI): domain Eukaryota; kingdom Viridiplantae; phylum Streptophyta; class Pinopsida; order Cupressales; family Cupressaceae; genus Thuja; species Thuja plicata. The sequence goes on from MU227751.1 coordinate 158,743, forward strand.
AAAATAAATCTGTTGTAATTGATCATCTATTTACTTTTGTACATTTGCTAAAGAGTGGGATGCAATACATTTGTTTATTAAAAATAATCAAGATTGGATGACGGTCTAGATTAAATGATGTCAACATTATGGTCATAGATTAAAATGGGAATATGTGTCTTCATTAGTTATACAAGCTCATCATAATGGAGATCCCAATGTTACACAAAAGCAAATAGATTTAGCATATGGTTTAAGAGATCACCAGGTACTTATAAATTTGTAAATCAACTGTATGTTTTTCAAATTGTGATGCAATAATTTATACATGTTTTACATTATTGTAGGTGAAAAACCACAAGGCTATGTTCTGCAATGGTTATAAATTTTGCATCAAAAAGTTGGATGACACGAAGAGAACTTGTGATTCTGGGATAAGTGCAGTCTTCTTGGTGACCAATATTTCATCTAGAAATGACTTACATCCTCGAGAGTCACAAAATTGATACTATGGTATTTTGGTTGATATACTGGACTGTGACTTTAATTTATTAAAATTAGTTCTCTTCATTGTGAAATGGAAAAGACTATATCTCAATCAAAATGATCCTGATAGAACTGTTATTGAACATGACAGTGGATTTCCAATGATTAATACAAGGTTGTTTGAGCTAGTTGGGGAAGAGCCCTATGTTCTTCCAAGCCAATGTGAGCAGGTATTTTACTCAAAGGTTCCACATAAACCAGGTTGGTAATTTTTTGTTAGACATTATCCAAGAGGAAGGCCAATAAAGTATAATGTGATTGAAGAAGAAGATACTGAGGAAGAGGAAGAAGTGGATGATGATGTAGATGATGATCACGATCGAGAGTTAGTCAGAGAATAATATGAAGAAGAAGATGATGATGATGTTTCTATTGATCACAATGATGATGAAGAGGATGATGAGGAGGATGATGATGATGATGATGATGATGAAGATGATTTTGATGATGACGGCGGCGATGATAGTTGTGGTGATGATGTCGTTGACAAAAATGATCCTGATGATGAGATGTATGAAGAAGAATATCAATGACATGAATGAAATGTACAATTATGCCATATTTTTGGCATGTTTTAATGATTGTTTTGGGTTGAAATCTACACTTTATCCACTAATATGCTTAGGGTTTCATATTAATGTCATTTTTGGTTTTACCGTGAATATCAAACTACTCTTATTCACCTTGTTTTTGGTTAAGATTTTTCTCATTTCTAGTAGTGGGCATGACTAGAATCAAATCCCTTCAAAGACACCAATATTTAGACATGCACAAATTAGTAAAATGATTAAGAAAATTACCTTTATTTATCATTTTTTGGGGTATTTTTGTATATCAATGTATTTAATCTAAATACTATCTTATGAGATTTGCTTCTGATAATTTTCTATTTCCTTGCACAACAATGATGTTAAATCACAGGGGATTCTCTTTGTTCCCTGCAATGGAGTGAGCTAATTTAGAAAGTATAAATTGATAATTTTAAGGCCCATATGGGTAGAAATTCAATGGTACAATTATAGTCTTGTAAAGATAAAATGAAACTGGAATTTTGGAAAAAGTTCATAATTATGCAGAAACTTTTCCCAGTCTTGCTGAAATTCTAGTTCCACTTTATCTATTCAAGACCATAATTGTACATTGAATTTTTGTCCATATGGACCTTGTAAGACTATACATTATACTCATTTTTATGTGCATTCTCAATTTAAAGTGGGAAAATCTTATTTTGGATGCAAGGGAGAGAAGCGAAACACATAAAGAACATGCACATAAACACGATAGCTGGGAAACATAAATGTAGATATCACAGCAACTGAGAAACATAAATGTAGATAACATGGTCATAATTTTTTGGAGACACAACATAATTGAGTGGTATACCCATAATTATGTTGTGGTATACCACTCAATTATTTTGTGTCTCCAAACAATTGTGACCACGATGCTTACATTTATGTTTCTCAGTTGTTATGTCCCAGGATCCCTTGTGACCCTTTATGACCCTTTACAATCCCTAAGAATACATCTTAGAGATCTTAAAGTTTCCTAAAGAGTCATAAGAGACTCCTAGGAGGAGCTAGATGAGCTTCCACCTTCACGTGGTTGGCCTTGTTAAGTAGAGAATGTTAAACTTTTCTCGAAACAAAACGAAGCTCAAAATATTTTTTTTAACAACATTTCACACCATCGCAATGCCCGATTTGGTGGTAAAATATAAGGTGAAAAAGAAAAAGTACTACCACATCCATTGAAGTGGGGATGAAATTATCTACATCTAAAGATTTAGAGACATAAATAACACATTATTTAAACAATTAGTGGGTATTCTTATTTGTTTAACTATAAGTATGAAGCAATTGTATATGTTTTTTACCATTGATGATTTGAATCAAACTTTATGACTCATTATTAGGAGAGAAGAAATACTATCACATTTCATGATCTACCATAAGGGATTACATTATGTAAAGGAAAATAGAAATTTACCTTTGTGTGAAAGTTTTTTTATTGTGGTGGCCTTTGATTCATTCTTTGATTGAAACAATATTTTATTGCCCATTCCTGATTCTAGGGTCAACATGCTCTCACTAAAACCTTAAGTTTCCTCATTTAACCCTCTCATTGAGTCTTTCAATTGCTTGTGAGTTTGGATTCACCTCTCAAATCTTCCTCTCCATTTTTGGTATAGTTATTGCTACATTGGAATTGGTTAGTCCTCAAGATGTTTCATAATAGTGGTTTAGGCCACTATAATGTTCTCTCAAACCACCTATGCATGTATTCTTGTGGATTTAGATTTGTTTGTCTCTCTTGACCAAGGTTGTTTTATAAGTTGTTGATAGCTCTTGGAGCTAGACTTTGGATTATGAAGGAATTCACTTATGATATTTTGCTACCATTCATCTGGAATTTGTTTTCCCTCACTCAAATATCTCGTATTTGTCCTCATTATAGAAGAATGCATTGCATGAACACCTCACTATGGAGGTGGCTAAGGATGTTTATAATACAAAGGCTTTTTCTCCTCTACTTCTATTCAGGTGATAATGCATGATGATTCTATATCACCTATGATCATTCCTTGTCTTCATTCTCCACCTCTATTCTTATGGGTGGCATTGGTGTGCTTCCTTTGGTTTGTGTGGAGACATCTCATCGATCTACTTCCCCAATTAGGCATTTCTCTCATGTGTCATTCCCTTTTGGGGTCCCAAAGAGAGTTTATTCTCCTTCTCCTATCTCTATAGATAAATAATGAGTTCTTGAGAACTATAGTACAATAAAAGAAGGGAAGTCTTCCAAAATATGTTTCATCATCTCATGCTCAGTTCAAGAGTGTGCGTCTTACTAATTATTCTTATAGAATTATTTAATGTTTAATAATTATTTGTTATTGACAACTTGAGACACATGAAAAACTATCTTCTAATTTTTCTTACAAATTTCTAGATGAATTTTTTCTTTTGGGACAGGATTGCATTAAGCATGCAGGAACAAGACTATCTCCATTTTGTTTTTTTTGTATTTTTCTTCCAATTAATGAAATTGACTCCCTTTATAGAATATGTTGTGCTTAAAATCATTGCTATTTTTATCTGTCAGATGGGGTGATGGTCCAGATGTGTTTAGTTCTTTTATGAATGAAATTTAATGCCACCTTATCGAAGAACTCCTCCCTATGCTTCTATGTATCCATCTGGAGGAATTTATGGCCATCCATCAGTACCTCCTATAAGTTCTAATACCTTGAGTTTTTTCATTCTTGTATTTTGAAATATTTAATACTTATAATTTGAAAGTATGCATCTGTCTATGTGATTTTCCTTTTCAGGTAAGTCAATAATGAAGGAGATGGTCACTCCCTTTTGTTACCTAGTGTTTAGCATGCATTTTTGCGTATTTTTATTGTGGAAATATGGCCTATTTTAATAAATAAATTTTCTAACATTATGGTCTTGATTGCAACTTTAGGGTGCACACACATTCACTCAATATGGAATCCCATCAAATGGTAATTCTACAGATGTCGTAATTGTAATTACTGAAATTTTGTAGGCAGTAATTATATGGAAAATGATCATAAGAATTTTTAGCACTCAGTTGTTAATGTTTTAATCTTTTAAGAAATGTTTTGAATGGAAATTTGATATCTACTTTCTGTGGACAGACTTCAGTTGCACAAAACACAGATGTAGAGCCAAATTCCTTGGGAGGTAAAGGACGGAATTCAATGAAGAGGGTAAAAGGAAGTTTGGGATTGCTCAAAATAGTTACAAGTCAAGGAGAGGGTGGAAAAGAAACACCTGCTACCGTAAATGGTGCCTTCTCACAAAGGTAGATATCCAAGGCTGCTAAATTTGATAAATTTATTAAACTTTAATAATCAGTGAGAAGGTCTAGGATGTTGCTTAGATAAATCAATTTCTGTTCTAGGAAACTCCCATTTTATTACCTTCTTATGTTTATAACTTATATGTTAGTGATCTAAATAGAACTACCAGTTTCAGTGGGGACAGTGGTAGTGAAGGTTAAAGTTAAGGTAGTGAGGAAGGAAATTCACTAAATGTAAGAAAATTTGTTTTGTATTTCTTGTACAAAAATGTATGGATGCTAATCTCATTATTTTCTCTCTTTTTTGGGTTACTTTTGCAAATACCCTTGTGCTATTATGTATTATTTTACAAAGATGTTGCATTCTTCCTTGGATATGTCTGGGTTGGAAACTGGGAGGAAAAGAATCTTTGAATCACTAACCATGAATGGTATGCTTATTTCTAATTTTTATTTAATTATTTCATTTGAGGCACTTGATGTATTTTCACAAATCCTACTTGTACTTATCAGATAGTCACAGTCTACTAGTTTTTGGATGAACTAATTTGTTAATACCAATTTTTTTATATTTATTTGGCCAACCGCTAATGAAATTATCCCAAATAAAGAACATGAAATCATGGTTCCAAAATAAGTAAAATCACAATTACTGAAAATAGCGACACTAGGACACTAAACTCTTAAAAACTCTAAAAAGACACTAAAAAAATACATGCGACATCGAGTCATCAGCAATTACCGATGGCTCGACATCACATGTATAGCAAATTTGTCACACGTCTGTCGTAATTTTGACACTCATTCTACGACACCTAGGTTTCATAATAGCGACAGATAAAATGTAATGATAGCATGATAAATATTATAGCTAACTCGTATTGCGACACTTAGACATCACTTTTTTAGACATGCGGTGAATTTTCTATATATGTGATGTCAGGCCGTCAGAAATTACCGGCGGCTCGACATCGCTTGTATAGAAAATTCATCGCTTGTCCAAAAAAGTGATAGATAACATGCAACACCTACATGTCGTAATAGCAATAGATGAAATGTGACGCTTACGTGTCGTAATAGGGATAGATAAGATGCGACAGCTACTTGTCGTAATAGTGACAACTAAAATATGTAACGACAACATGGTAACAATCATAGGCGGCTTGTATTGTGATGGTTAGTACCATCGCAATAATGATAGACAATATAGCCATCATTAATTATAACACCAAAATTGCAACACTGGTCTCTGTTGCTAGGATGACGGGACAGTGTCGAAAAAGTGACACATAGTCGTCGAAAAGAGGTCTCAAATGTACTAGTGAAAGATATGCACGGTATAGGCTTCCCACCTTCTCAAATCAAGGTGTTTGATTTTAACCATCACCATCCTCATCATGTTCTTCTTCCAACACCTTCCTTAGATCACCCTGATACTCCTCAAGATGTGGCTAAGAAAGTGTATGTTCAGTTAATGAATTCTAAGAAAGAAATATTTAAACCTATGTAGAAAGATGCTCTCTCTAAATACAAATGTCATTTTCACTACATTAATACACATTTAATTTTTGATTGTGTTCATTTCAAGCTATATGTTAGAGAAAGTGATGCTTTAGGAATTATATCTCATTCTTGTGTGGTATTAAAATTTCTTCATAATTTTGATGTAGGCCATTCCTCTCGTTCTTTTGTAAATTAGATCATTTTTCTCCTCTTGTCTCTTAACTGGGGGCAAGAGGTATTTCCTTCCAATCTTCTAGGATCCATTACACTCTTAGCATGTATCTTTGTTTTGAGCTAAATTGGTATTCTTTCTAATATCTTATCCCTATGGTTTTGTATTATGATATAATATGTTATTATTGTGCGTATAATCATTCATAACTCTCCCCTAGTTTCCATGATATATTTTCTAAAAACATTTGTTTTGCAAAGATATCTATTCATTTTGTATCCCTTGCTTTCATCCTTAGGGGGAAAGGTGTTCCTTCTTCCTCTCTATCTAAGGATTTACTTTCCTTAGCTTAGTAACATTTGTTTATTTTGCAACACTATTTCCTTATAAAGATTTATGTTCTGATTATGGACACCCTTTTTGTATGAAAGTCGATGGTCATACATCATCACCTCTTCTTTATTTTTCAAATTATGTTCTTTATAAACTCTTTCTCTTGCTTTGGGTTAGTGTTTTCTTCCTTCATTCCAACATTCCTCTTCCTCATGATCGTAGGGGGCTTGATTATCGAATCCTTGGTCCCTCTTTTCTTTTCTTTGGAAGATGAAATTTTATCCTAAGCACTCCTTTACGGTGGGGGTATTGCCAATAAGATCTCTTCCTCTTTGAGGATCCTTTTTCCATAAGTGACATACCCTTTTCACGATTCTCTATTCTCTTTGATGTGAGGGTTAATACTCTTCGCTAATGATATAGTGTACATTGGTGTTAAACAAGATATCTCCTTACCTTGTGAAGTAGGTATCATCTTTCTCTTCCTTATCCTGCCTAGTAGGTAGCCATGATAAGGAGGGGGGCATATATAGGGTCTCCTTATACTATAGTTTACATTTTAGAATATGCTAAATCCTCAGAAGGTAACGCACATAAGTTGCTAAATCCTGAAGAGACACATTTTTTATGTTTATTTCATGCTAAATCCTTAGAAGGTAACGCACATAAGTTGCTAAATCTTGAAGAGATACACATTTTTATTTTTTATTTGTGATAAATATTTTGAAGGTAACGCACATAATTTTCTAAATGCTGAAGAAGACACATATTTTCAATTTACAATATGCTAAATCCTTGCAAGGTAATGCATATAAGTTGCTAAATCTTGAAGAGACATGAATTTTATATTCCATGGTGATACAAGAGTGTGGATCTATGGGTATTCCAAAAGCTGTCAGAAAACACATTACAATTACAAAGAAAAATTTATGGGTGAGCCTGTTTGGCTCTCCCTCCTTGGTGATTCATGGTAAGATGGGCATCTCATCCTCTCTATCTTTTCTCTCTTTCACTTTCATGCTAGTAGGATTAGATCATGAAGCTATGTTATTTATAGTATTTCTCTTGTCCTTCTTATATAATCATTTATTCTCTTATGATAGCTTTCCAAAGATGATATTAGTATAGGAAGCATTTCTTAGTAATGTTTCGTTTGCTAGTTGATTTGGGTTTGCTTTGTACTAACTCTTTTCATTTTATGTCTTTTGGATTTTGTTTATTTTTTTTCATGCTATTGTGCATGTATTTTGAGTTAAAATCCTTGTCTTGGGGGCTCATGTCCTTGACTAAGTGATGTTCTACCTCATTGTGATCCACTAGAGTCTGTCTTCTAACTTTACTGCGAGTATGTTCAATTTCCATACTCCCGCTAAAGTGGGGGCTTAATGTATCATCTTAAAATTGAAGCACCTCCATGTTAAGAATGTTTATCCCTCTTTATAGGGTTTTTTTTACCATCATCATGTTGTCCTCTCATTTCTGCACCCTCTCCAGCTTTTGTGCCTATTTAGGACCCTAATTGGGCCTCTCTGGACACTATTTATTCCACCTGGAACATTTTCCATGGGTTCTGACTCCCTAGGTCAATGTCAACCTCGACCTTGACCTAAGTTATGGTTGACCTCAATTTTGACCCATGTCACCCTTTCCAATTGGAAATTTTGTCAGCTATCGAGGGTCATTCAAAAGTTCATTTCCCACTTACAGGTTGGCTGTCTTGGGTTCCGAAGTAACAAATCTTGAAATTATATTTAATATAGGTCCACTTCTAGGGGTATAGGATTAATTTGAATTCAATTCTCCTATGTCAGCCTCTCTAGAATATTTTCCCTACATTTGTATATAAGGAAGCCTCCCCCTCTCATTTTCATTTAAGAGATATCTAACCGAATTCTAAGCACATCTAAGACTTCTCAAGCATTTCAACCTAAGTAATTCTCAATCAATTATCATCATAATCATCAAGCATCTATGGTTCTACATAATTTCAATCATCCAAGTTCTCCATTGAAGATCAATGATTCAAGTATTCAAGCCTTTGAAGGGGTTTGGTTCAAGCATTCAACATTCATCATTCCAAGCCTTAGATCTATCCAACATGGTGGTGGTATCTTCCTTAAAGATCCTTTTTGCATCTTCAAGATTCATTTATTCTTCCTTCAAGGTGGATTCCAAGCATACAATCATGGAGGTTTTGAGTTACATTTATGGTTTTTTATGTTGAGTCAAAAAGATTTCATATTAATAAAAAAGTTTCTTTACATTCAAAGTATAATTGCATATTTATTGATATAGCTTCATTATTAGATCTACTTCTACTACTTTCTAGCTTTCTCTATTTGAATTATTGATTTCAAGGTTAATTCCTAAATCAGGGTTTGAGTAAGGCAAACCCCTTCCCCAACAAACAAACCATTTTTCTTGCAGGGACAGGTTCGGAACAACAAATTGGAGTGCAGATCCGGATACCCTTTTCGGAAAACTTTAAGGATCTAAAAACAAATTTTCTATCAGACTGTATAGGTCAAAGGTGACATTCATTTTAGAGTCAAATGAGACATTCATTTTTAGGTCAAAATCAGACCTGAACCAGAGCTAGAAAAGATTTCTAGGTTTTCTCCATCTCTACATTTCTGTTCCAGATCCAATTGCAAAATTTCAAGAAACTTAGTGTAGACACCTGAAAACAACATTCTTCAGATCTGTTGCAATTTGAGGTCAGTACTTATCTTCAGTTCATTTCAATTAAAGTTTTATTCTTCCTAAACCTATTACACACTCTTTTCTATAAAATAGAACTTAGGGTTTTTCTCTTTATCTTTATTCTTAATAGGTTGATTCACTTATGCATTGATCCTTTCTTTAGAGTTAATTAATTTGGATCTTCCCTTTATGAATTTAGAGTAAAGGGGAGGAAATCCCATCTTTTCACATCTATAACAACAACATAAACATTTAAACACATTTTTTAACATATATTTCACACACACACACACACACACACACACACACAATCTTTTATCTTTACACAATCTTAATTTAGTCACCTCACATTTTAATTTTTTCAGGCACTTGATTGGTCACAACAACTCCTCACATAGTGTCATCTTGATAGTTTATGGTAATGATCCTTTAGGCATCCATAATGGATGTATTTTTATTTTTAATTTTTCTCATCCATGGGACTTTTGTTTTGAAATTTTTAAGTGTCTGAAAGGAGTAAAAATGACTGTCATATCTATAGTATTGAGTTACTTACAGTGGACTGCATTCAGAAGTGTTGGGGAATATGCTTCCCAATGTAACGTAGAATTTCAGGGTATGTTAATAGATTTCATTTACGTCTTTTTGGATATTTAGGGAGAATTTTTCCTATGCTTAGCTCTGTTACCTTGCCATGTTATATAATGAGAGTCTCTATTATTCTATTTTTACATGCTATATCAGTGCTACTAATGCAGATTTTAGCCATTGGTTGATTTGTTCTCTGTGCAGAAATGTTAGTATGGAGATGTCATTCTTTGTTTTTGGCTTATCACGACTACCATGATATCATGTTGAAAAAGCCTTCTTCTAGTTAGAATGGTTTTGTCAGGTTTTGGTTGATTCCTTTACAATTTCCACAGGGCCTATTGGTTTTTGGGTTTCTCTTTTGTAGGGTCTAGGCGGGGGTAATCACTTTTGTTATTTTGTGGGATAATTTATGGATTGGTCTAAACTTCAATTTTTTTGTGGTCGGTATGTCCTATTTTTATATTTTGGAGCACGAACGAAGGTTTTCTTTGCCTGGTTCTTTCCTACTAGTGCTTGTTGAACCAAGAGTGTGTCAAAAGGGAAAAAAAATAAAAATTAAAAAAATATTTTCATGGTATATTATCACTTTTACCAAAAAACAAGCTACTATCTTTTTATAATGAAGTTTCTTTTAAATCTTTTAACTGTTCAAATTACTACTTAGGGATATTTCTATCATATATAGATCTTTTAGGTTTTTAGTAATTTATTTTGAGATAATTTTTTCCACCTTTGTCAATCACCATAATTTCCTATTCAATTTTTAATTCTATGCCTTTGAATAGTAAAATTTGTTTATTCTCTAGTATAGTTTTTTCAAGTATAAAAAATAGCAGTTTTGTATAGATTAACATTATATATTAAACATATCTTAGTCAATACTTTTAGAAAAAAAATTCAGCAATTACAATAAAGATTTTTCTTCATATTTAAAGAGTCTAGTATATTTTATGTTTAATGAAATTTTTTGAAATTGTTAAGTAATCATAATTATTGTTTTCTCATGCCAAGATCTTAATGCTTATAGGAAATTTGGGTAAATTCATGTTTTATTTTATAAATCCTTCAAAATGTATGATATTTCATGAAATATGTGATATTTTATCTCTATTAACCTATCGAGTTAAGCTTTATTTCCATCTTAGAATATTTTTGAAATAAAATCCATTTACATCTATAGACCTTAAATTAAAGAGAGAATTGTATTCCTTCTCCACTAGCCAATCTCCTGAACTATTTGAGTATCACAAGTGGCTAATATTTAGAAGATTTTGAGAAATCAATTGGAAACACCAACACTAATTATAAAGACCTTGGATATATAAAATTCTAATGCAACATCCTTTTAAGAGAGGTAAAAATTATTTATCCTACTTGTGTTGCATCATATCATTTAAATTTTTAATACGTTAATAGTCAATTTTTACTAGAAGGAAAAATTGAATTGAGAAAATATATCAAAAATTATTTTCAATATATATTAAATGAAACAATATAATTGTAGGGTGCTTCTATGTGGAAATGATCATACTATTGTATTATAGAAGTACCTAGGGGAAAACTCATCATGATAATTGAGAAAATGAGAAAATAACATCTTTACAACATCCTTCAAATACTTTCAGGATAATTATTTAGCTTACAATTAGATTTATGAATTAGAAACATATAAAATTTATTTAAAGGATTCCTAATGAGTCTTTGGTCTAAGAGTTCTTGTATTTTCTTGGCAATCTCCTCATTTTGTTTAAGGCTCATCATATATGTAGCTTTGTTAGGAAGGGTGACTCCTAGGATAAGGTCTACGGGTGAACCCACAATAGTGGGTTACACTTTTTCAGAGGATGAAATTCCTCATGAAATATGCGAGGTGGGAGGTTTAGTCAGGTACTTTCGATAGAAATTACGTGATTGTTTCGATCGAAACATTCTTAGTTTCAATCGAAACTACTTTTTTTGCTTATTTTTGATCTGAACTAAGTTAGTTTCAATCAAAACTAACTAGTGAAGATTTTACTTGGGTTTTTAGCCATACCCATGTTAAACTAAGAAATTACTTTCAATAGAAAGTAGTTTCAATCGAAACTAATAAGTTTCGATCGAAACTGCTTCCTATTGAAAGTAGTTTCTATCGAAACCCTCTAATTAGAAGCCACTTCCAAAGGCTAACAAAAATCTGCAATTTTCAGGGCTTTGGGGCTCAAGCACGAGGCTCAAATGGAATAATAAGGAGACTTACTTTTGCATCGCACAATTTCTCTGAATGAGCTTTCTAACGAATATAGATTTGACAATTTTTGAATTAATTAGGTCTATGTTTTTTGACATGCATCAAATGTAGGTTTTTTATCTAACATAAACCTCCAAGTTTGACGTTCAATGAAAAATAGTTGAAAAGAGAAAAAAAAATTTAAAAATAAAATTACCCTCCAGCTTCAATTCTACTTTCTATCAAAAAAACAATAATTAAATTTTGATAAATACATAATAAGTTATAAGCTATGGAGTCAAGGTATGTCAAAATTATGGTTTACTCTACTTCAAACATTCATAAAATATGCAATAATCATGATAAAATCATCAAACCAATTGTATGCCCTCCGTATGGATGTTAAAAAACCAAATTTGAAATAATTACATTGATATCCATTTTAGAAAAAAAGTTATGCTCTATGAAGTCAATGTAACATTTTGAAAATGACGTTTTCAACAACATAGTAGTTTTCGTGGGTGAAAATAAAAACCATTCAAATAAATTTAAAAAAGAAAAAAATATATATATATTTAGAATTTAGAAAAAAAATCCTAAAAGAGTCTAGTTTAATTAATCTTCTGGTTTCAAATAGTTTAACGACAATATGCATCCAAATCTGAAAGTTTTTTTCAAAATGTAGACTTCAATGTCCGTTTAGGCAAAAAACTGTAACCCACTATTGTGGGTTCACCCCTATTTTATGGATAATGCCTCTCTTAGGGGGTAGGGTATCTGGCTACCAATCACTTACAATATATTTATACTCGTTCAACAATTCTTGCACTTCCATGGGGATCTTTATCTTGTTTATTGTCTTCTCTATATTTTCTTCCTTTGGCTTCAAAAGAAGTGCATATCCTACTCCCTGTCTTGCTTCTAGAGCTTCTAAGAAATATTTCTCACTTACCAAAAGAAACTCAGGCCCTATGTATTTCACTTATCCTTCCTCTAGCAGAGACTGGATTTTAAAAGTTACTCCATATTTCTTGAAAGAGTAGGCATGCTTTGCTCCATCATGCATAGCTTGTCTATCAAATTGCCAAGGCCTTCCCAATAGGAGGTGGCAGACATCCATTGGAAACACATCACACAGTACCCTATCCCTATACCTCCCTATAGTGAATTTCACCCATGCTTGTTCATTTACTATGACATGTTGTCCTTTGTTCAACCAAGTAACCTTGATGAAGGGTGCTCCCCTTAATGCCACAAACACATAACAGAAATAGAGAAGCAACAACAATTTGCAAGAACAGAAAATGGGCTTCTTATTATCTCCACAAATGTGGAATTACAAACTTTCCAAATTACAATATGCAAAGCCACATGGGCATTCCCCTTACAATATTCTGTAGGACAAAGCCTCGAATTATTACCCAGAACTACCCAGAACTTCCCTAGACAACACTATGGGCCTTCTTTATATAGGCAATTTCCACCGCCCGAGAAGGTTCTAGAAATCTAGCCATTAAGGCCGACTACCCTTAGCATTTAATTATTTTTCACTTTTATTACAAAAGGGTCGGCTTTAAATATTTACTAAACATGAGATTAGGTAGCCCAACTTCCAGAAGCCATAACTTTTGAACCATAGCTCCGTTTGGCTATTATAACCACTTTCCGGAAAGGGGAGATCACGATCTACAGTGCCTAACTAGCGAAGCGCAATTCAGACAGGGGTTTGAGCTTGATCAAGAGCCTCTAAGGTCCTAAAAATTGAGCTCAAAGATTTTGCACCCTAAAATCTCAATAATAAATCCTTAATAACTTCGCCAATACAGATGATCTGGCAATGCAATTCAACTGGCATTCTTATATGACTAAGATGAGCCTTCACTTGGAAAGTTAGAACATTCTGAGTTCAAACAACCAACTTACTAAAAATAGTAAGTTTCCAAAAATAGAAACTTTGTACAAAATAGCCCTTATTGAATAGAAAAACACATATTTTTGGGTGATGCAAGATTGCCCTTACACCCAGGATGCTCCTGCATC
>MU227751.1:231157-242138 GCA_018584345.1 Thuja plicata
TTAATGCCCTAGGCATTAATAGCTCTTACATGTTCATTTATTGGGCCTCCTAATTCATAAATGAACCTTGTACCCCCCTCTCTCTCCCATTCTTCTATAAATAGAAGCCTGTTTTGAGAGCAAATAAACCTTCATTAGAGATCAAAATTGCATTGTTATGCTGCCATTTTCATGCTAGGATTATATGCTATTTCATTACATACTAATTGTTAGTGTTATTTCATCTTTTTAGTGTAAATGCATGCTTATTTCATCATTTAGCTTGTTTCAATTCAAATCCTTCATGCTAGGTTGTATTGGTCACTGATTCACCAACATATTCTGAGGGCTGATATGTTGTTGGTCACACTCCTCTTAGGTTAGAAGGCAAAAGATTGATTTTAGCGGGTTTCCCATGCTTTTCATGTTTTTCACTAACCCCATGTTGCTAATATAACGATTTATTGAAGTGTTTGTGTTGATCTGACAGGTACCCAAATACACACACACAGTCGCATGGTCGCCGGATGCTGTAAAGTGTATAAAAGTTGCAAGCAGAGACCTGATTTTCAAATGGCTGTCCAAAGCTCAGATTTGGTCCGATATATCAAGTATTATATATCGTTAGAATCGTCTCGAGATGAGAAATCCATTTTTGTAGGTTATTTTTGCACAGCTCTCAGAGAAAAAAAGTAGTATTCAGTTTTCTCTTCAGAGGTCATTAATGACAAATAGGGCAGATGTATCCGGGAAACTATAAAAAAATCAGATTTGACAGAGCTTTCCAGAGGATTTTTGAAATCAGATTTTGTTCTAGATGCATTAGTTAAGTTTCATCTGTGAATCAGATGGGGAATAAGATTAGATTTCCTTCCAGAAGCATGATAATATTGACTAAAGGAACAAGCAATGTCTGTAGACATGTTGGTTGTATTTCATGTTTTTGCTGCTTCGCCTTGTTCCTTATCTTTCCCTCTGCCAAATTTCAGGTTTTCATGTTAAATCCTTGCCAAAATTGCTAAAACCCTGAAAAACCCTAGTTGTCCAAGTGTTAAAATGACGCATTTGAAACCCTAGGTCATGCCTTATGTTTCAGCGTTACTTTTTCAAATCACTTAAGACATGTGCTTTAAGTTAAGTCACCTCATCACGTTACCCAGGATGAATATTTTAAATTCTCTCCCGACTTTGCTTTTCCTTTGTGTCGTGTAGTCTCGTTACAAAATAGAATATTCCTGCAGCTTCTCAAGACTGAGCGATATCTTATTAGTCGGGTAGTCGCAGGATATCCTTGTTATAAGCTTTATGAAAAATGGGACCCACTGTTAGTCGGGTGATCGCAAGAGAAATCAACAGTTATGACAAATGTTCTTAGACTTCACGATTTACTTCATGTCGCGTTGTCACCAGATCAGCCCAAGGTTCACGGTTAAGTTTTTCTTCAATCGCGTGGTCTCGAGATCAAATGGCGGTTAAGGGTTAACAACTCAGACTGCGTGACTAACCATTTGATGTTTGCGGCATTACTCAATCGGGATGTCACCAAAATAGGACGATGACTCAGCTCTTTAGTATGTAACAAGTAAAACCAATGAGCAGTTGACATCTGTCATAATGTAAGTGGTTGTCGGCAGGTCGCCAGAAGAGAGAAATGGATTGGGCGATTTCTAGACTAAGGCATGTTGCCTTCAGTCGCGAAGTCTCTGAAAGAATTTAGGGTATCTAAAAATATTAAGCGATTACACGCCAGCCGTTGGATGAAGGAAGGAAAAGATCTGACGGTAGTCGCAATGTATCAAAAAGAAAGTGTCCCAGGGAAAAAGTCCTCCCGACTTGGCGATTAGGTCATATCGCAAAGTCTCTATAAATAGAGAAAAGGGTACTTTTTAATGTTGAGGTAAAGTTAAAGGTATCTCCCGACTGGGCGACTAGGGCTTGTCGCATGGTCTTAAAATAGAATATGAGCATCCAGCGACAAAGCGATAACTGAAAAGGTTAATGATAACGGCTTGTCTCCAAGTCTGGGAAAGAATGATGAGTTAAGGTTAACTCTTCGCAACTTCAGTTTCGCTTGTGTCGCCTGATCGCTAGATGACTTGAGTCAGCCAGGGTAAAGAAAGTACATTGTTGGCAAGTATGAGAATGGAACCATAGTTAAGAACAAGGGCTCGTGACAAAGAGACTTCCTACAATCGCGTGGTCGCCTGATTATGAGATCTAAAAGCAGCGGCAAGTGGTTGACATGACAGGATGAATCACACTGTAAACAATCTGAAACTTGAATGTTGATTACTGTGCACAAAAGGTAGCTGAGATGTATGATAGAGAATGAATCAGAAGATGACATGTCAGCTGTCTTAAACATTTTATGATTGTGCCAAGGATTCATATTTGAAAATTTGATTTCCTGTCAACTTCGTGCAACTACGGCTAGGTTTTTCAATTTCACGGCATGGCAACTTAATGGCAGAACTGACGCTTCCGAATTATGAGCTATGTACTCTGAATCATATGGCTATAAACAGGTGATAGTGCATTCATTCTTGTTCACCGTGCTTTCAAGTTTTGAGAGTCAGGTTGATTGTTTTCAGTGAAAAGTGATATTTTGAGCAGTTGCAGTGTATCCAAAGTAAGTAGAGATTTTTTCAACATTGCAAAGGATTGTGCTCAGAGCAAACAGTGAATATTGGAGATTAGATTTGTTCCAATATCGGTTGAAGGAAATACATTCAAGGTGCTTGCAAAGATGAGTAGGGCTGTGAGCGTTGCTTCAACAAGTGGAGGCAGTGGAGAAGAACAAAATGGAAAACCCAGCTACTCTGATGAATTTCTCTAGCTTTTGTCAGGTTCAACACAAAATAGGAAGATTGATGCAGGCATTTTCAAAGATGATTTCAAGGACATCAGAGATGCTGCAACCCCGAGCACAACAGGTTACTCTCTTTTTACATATTTTTATAAAAATTCTGATAAGCCTATCCCTATTTCAAACCCTTGGACATGTGGTCTGGGTAGGTTTTTTCCTGATGTGTTTCTAGATGTTGACCTTTTTCCTGACTTGGCAAATCATTATGATGCCCTTACAAAGACCATTAAAAGGGATGATGGCACTGCCTTGTTAAGTTTAAATAGAAACTCTTTCATGCAAGCCTTTGGCTTATTCAGTTCCATGTCTACCAAAATTGACATGAAAAGGCAAGAAAAGAGGTATAGTGCCAAGCCAGGAATTGCAAGGAGCTTGTTACAAAAGCATATGCCAAAAGAATTGAGAGATCATTTAGGTCCTAAGGCTGAACCATATCCATATTATTACAAGGACCTACATTTTTATATCAAATACAATGCCTATGCCCTTTGCGGAGTACTGGGGATAGATGGAGACACAGAAAGAATAGGTCATGGTATCTTAATGATGGTTTTAGACTTGAAGGAGGTGCATTCAAGCACCAGTTATGATTATATTCAACATATAATTGATGAGATGCACGAGGGTTTTATTGCAGCATAGAAGATATTGAAAAACCCTAAGGAGAAGGAGCCAAAATTCTTGCATTATTCAGTCCTAATGCACCTTCTCTTGTATTTCAATTTTGCAATCATGGATCCCCACAATTTATCCCCTCAGAGATTCTTTTAGGCACAACCAAATCCTATCCATTTCTGGGTTAGGGTTTGGAACTATACTTCCAGGGATTGTGACTCCTGTGCCTTTCAAAATTGGATTGTGTATCCAATTATAAAAACTCTGGGAATAAGCAGGACCAGAATTCCTTTAAAGGTCATACAACTGCTTAGGCATTGTGAATATTTAGAAAATTGGCCTGGAAACCACAACTGGGGTGACTTCTTCTTGGAGGATAATTTCACCATAATCAGAGTATTTGGGTGTATTCACCCACCCCATATTTTGCCTTATAATGTGCCTATGAGAGTTGCTGCTATGGAATTCATCTGGCAGCTGATGTTAACTGATAATGAGCATTTTGCACCTCATAAGAAGGGGACTATAACCCCTAGGAAATTTAGAATTGCAAATTTTACAATTGGTAAGAATGCCATACATGAAGTGGGTCAATGGTTGGAGAAATTCAGAATGGGGGCAGCCCCTTACAGGTATATTGACCCAGAAGGCTTCATGGCAGGGGTCAGGAAATTGTTCACTCCCACTATCCCAAATACCAATGTGCACTGTGAATGTATAGAGGAGGATGCAATAAGAAATAACTTGGACGAAGATGACATCCACATGAAAAGATTAAGAATTCAGGAGCTGCTGAAGCTGCAAACTCAAATAAAGAGGAATGGTTTATCCTTTGGCAGTTTTTACCCTGACCTCATGTATTTTGACAGGATCAAAGCTATGATTGACAACTACTATATGTTGTTAGATCAATTAGATATAGTTCTTGCTAAGAAAGGTGCTCAATCTCCAGAGCATTCAGAGTCAGAGTACGAGAGTGGTGATGATAGTGACTATGCACATCCTTACATGTCTCCTCCACTACAACATGCCCAAGAGCAAGAAATGGCTGAGAGCCTGCAGTTGCAAGAAAAAAAACAACATATTATAGATTTAACTATTGCAACACAGCCTGATGATGTGGAAGAGCCTGCAGCAAAGAGGTAAAAATTGGAATTAGGCCAGCCTTCAGTTGAAGGGCAGAGTAAGAAAAAGGACAAGGTTAAGGCCTTGATACCTGGCACCAAGTTATATGACCATAACCTGAGAAAGGCAATCAAACAAGGCAAGAAACAAATGCCTGATCCAGAAGATGTAGTTGAGATCCCACTAAGGACATGTGTGGATGAGAGATTTCTTAGCCAACAGAAGTTCCTTGATGATGACAACTTTATAAAGATAGAGGAATTTAAAGATTTCCTCAGGTGGCACAAAGCAGAGCAGCTAAAGTCCCAATTACTAGTGGATGGGAAAGAAATGATTACTAATGAAGCTCTTGTGGCCCTACAAACTTATGATCCTAAGATTGAGGACATCTCTCCTGAAGATGCCAGGAAGATGGTATTAGGAAGTGGAATTTTATTGGTTGAAGGCTAGGACTTGGCATCTGCATTCATCATTGATCAGATAAGAAAGCAGCCTGACCTTAAAATGGTCAATAAGGTTCAAGTGGGAGAGATGATCAAAGGATTTGGGTATGACCCAAAGTCACAATCCTTTGCCATGTAGAATCTGAGCCCTAAAGAGCAAAAGCCCAAATTAGTAAATATTCAAGAGAATATGGTGGGGAACCAGATGGTGTGGTCAGTACAGAACACAGGGGACCTAGAGATTTCCCTAATAATGACACACTGGGCTCAGTTAAATGAGGATAAGACAAAGCAGTTATTTGAAAGATATACTTCTCTGCTGGAAGAAACAAGTGCTCTGTCTAAAGACAAAGACATGTGCCATATAAAATTGTACCAGTGGAATGAGTTGATAAACAAATTATTGGAGGAGTTAAAGACAAAGCCTGAGGTTGTGTATGTGCCTACACAACCACCACCTATACAAATTGAAGACAAGCCTAGATCAGAAGAGGCTATGGAACAAAAGGTGGATGAAGAAAAGGGAAATGCTATAGCATTGAAAGCATTAATAGGTATATTACAACATAGGATTGAGATCCTCAAAGAAAAAGCTAATGTTGTAATTAATACTTATAATAAATTGCCTATATTGCATGCTGAGGTATTAAGGTACCTTCTAATTTTGAACCCATACTTCACAAAGTGGTCTGCCAGGGTAAGTTTATTTGAGAAATTGTCATCTCTGCAGAACATAAGGGCAGACTTTCCTCCAATTGTAACAGAGGTAGAAGATGAGATCAAAAGGGTAAATGTTTCTCTCTCATTTTTCAAGGGAAAATCGAACCAAATAGAGGCTAAGTTGAGTCTCTTTACAGCTGATTTCAATAGGTTTATTCCTGCCTTGAAAGGAGAAGATGACCAGGTGAAAACTATAGATGCCTAGAGAGGTGAGTTTGACACCAAAATGCCTAGTGAAGAGGCTTTTCTTTTGGGACTGAGGTTGATATTGATGGTTTTAATTTAATATTGGATGAAGCATTCAAGGCTGAGACAGATATCAACAAGTTCTTACTTGATGTCAAAAATATAACCGATGTAAGATGGGACAGACAAAAGGTGCAGGTACAAAGTACCCAAGACTTCAATTGGCCAACATACGATGAAGTAAAGGCATGGGAAGTCATGAAAACACCAAAGAAAAAGAAGCCTATGGTAGAGGAAGAAATTTTGGACGATGAATAAGGTAAACAGATGGCGCTGCACTATTCATAGACAAGATGGACAGTTATTTCAAAAGGAAATGTAGGTGAGCAGGCGAGAACAACTACCAGGACTTTTCATAACTACACCAGCTACCATCTACAAATAAGATTGCAGTCGCAAGGACGGGAGAAGAACAAGAGATATCTAATTTTACCTTTTTGACTCAGTCACCTCACCGCTTCTTCTCTCTCTTTTTTGTCTCTCTTGTATCTTTAGGGTTAGGGTTTTGAGACCATCCGAAGCTTGTTGCATCCTTAGGGATTCCAAGATGGTCTAGAATCTATATATATCATAAGACTTGTAATATTTAAGGGTCTTTGATTTTTATAACATTTTGTGAAGAAGAGATAATATATCATAGAATTCAGATCTTCTAGATTTTTATCTATCTTTTTAAGCTGTGTAATCTTTGATGTACAACAAGCTGGATCACATAAATAATATACAGTGCAATTTTACTCTTTTCTACTGTTGTCTCTTTACTTTGTGTGTATGCTTTTCTGTGTTAAAGTTTATCAAGTATTCGGTAACACTCTGGTTATAAGGTAACCATTTAATTGTTTACAAGTTTCTTTCAAGGAAAGAATTAAATGTTGTAAGTGATTTCAAGGAGCATACTACTTCATTAAGGATTTGATACAATAGTCTTGAGGTGAAAAGATAGTTTGTAAGGCAACCTATCCTAATTGTTTGAATTGTAAGGCAGTTCAGTGTATTTTATTTTTGTGATACCTTTGCTTATTATTGACTCTGCAGCCCAAAGGATAGGCACTGGTTCAGAAAATAGTCTGATTATCTATCTGTGTCTAAGATATTCCAAGCTATCAAAACCAAATCAATTAAAATACTCTGTTACTAAGAACATACTAGCTGAACTTGTGAAGGACCTCTGTCAGTAGGACATTGTCCATATTATTGATTCCTTGAAGAGTGAATCAACTAGGTTATCCCTCTGACAAGAAAAGGAAGAAGGATTGAAATCCTTGCATCACTGGTTTTTTGTCATATTTAAGATTATGATTTGTATGGTTAAACCCTGTATATGATTATGCTTGGTCATCTACCAGGTGATTTATAATTTGGTTCAGTAAAGATACATGACAAATCAGTGTCCACATCAACAAATACTGTGTTAACAACAATCTTAAAAGGTAAAACCTGCCTGAGTATTTGTGGAGCTCAAAAATGAAGAAGGACCTTATCCATTCCTTATCAATTAGGCTTTTCTTGTCTCTAAATCAGAGTTAGAAAGTACAAGGTTCAAATAGACATTTCAAGAATTGTGGTTCATATAAGAAAAAACCCTAACAAATTGGCGACTCTGCTGGGGAGAGTTGTTTAAAAGATCAAAAGTCCTATGCTCAGGAATAAGAGATTAAAAGATCAGTCTTTAAGTATTACAAATTCTAGTAGTTGATTGTCATACTAACCCTTGATAGTTATTCATTCATCCCAATTTATTGGGTGGCGACTCTGAAAAGGAAAATCTCTGAGATTAGTGCTAAGTTATAAAATTTCTTACAGAATGAATACTAGGTCAAAAACAAGGGCTAACCCTAAGAGGGTATTGAATGAAGGAATTCCATCAACCTCAAGAGTTGGAGCCTCTTGGAGAGAAAAGAAAAACCAGGTTGATATGGATGAGACTCCTTTAAAAAGTGAGGAAATAAATGTCAGAAGTGATAAGAATACTGTTCAGCACTCTTATGATGGAAATACTTCAGATTATGAGGAGGATGCTAAAAGAGTATTAGACACTCCCACAATGACTTCTACTTCAAATGAAAGAGAAGAAAATACTACACCCATTTTAGACTCAGAAGATAACCCTTCTGATATGTTGGATAATGAAGAGAAGTTTATTTTAAGCAGCTGGCTTTATTTCAGCAAATGAAAAAGGAAAGAGAGATAAGAAAGAAAAAGAATGATCATAAGGTTCTTGATAATGATAGGAAGAGACATCCTAAACACCAGGCTACAAAAGAAATAGATAAGTCTCATAAAAACAAAGAAATACCAATCACTCAAAAGGCTTCTACTTTACAAATAGATAAGGGTAAAAATAAGATGGGTGAACAGAGAGATCAAGACCCTAAATTTCATAAACCTATTGTTGAACAAATGTCCAAATTAGAGATTGATTTGGAAAAATTGAGAATTGAAAAAGAGACCATGGAAAAGATGTTAGAGAAAGCCCAAATGGAGGCTGCTACAATTGAAATGAAAAAGAAGACTGATTTTTTACAATCTTCAAAATATTCTTTTTCTGGACCAGAGAACAACACATCTTCTAGAGGGAAAGCTAATAAGGCTAAAGAGGATGATAATTTTCAAAGGAAACCCCTGCATAATGAGAGGTATAAACAATTTGATTTTGTTGGTATCCCTGGATACCCTAATGCTTTCCCTAAATATGTTGGTGATATAGGAGAAAAGCTCCCTAAGTTTGCTGGTAACAATGTGATTTCCTGTGAAGCACACTTAAGAAAATTCATTGACTTTGTTGATGATTTGAATATCACCCATGAAGATGTATTAATGAAATTTTTTGTTCAGTTTCTTGTTGAAGATGCAAGAGAATGGTTTAGGAGCCTGGCTAATGGCTCTGTTGTTTCTATGGATGAATTGATTGAATTATTCAAAGATCAATATGGGGAAAAAAAAAATAAGGGCTTTTTATTGAATGAGTTCAATAATATTAAGAAGAATTATAATGAAGAGGTTACAGAATTTAACATAAGATTTCAAAGGGCTATGCATAAATTGTTTCAAAAGATAAAGCTAGATGAAGAAATTTGTCTAGCAACTTACTTAAATGCTTATGATTCCAAAATGGGATATGCTGTGAGAGATAAGAACCCTAGGACTCTTACTGATGCTTACAAGATAGCAGTCAATATTGAAATGAACAGAAGAGTATCTGGTAAGTTGAATAGTAGAGATGATCCCAGGTTTAGTAAGAGCAATCTGAAAGAACCAGAGTATAAGGAATATAGAGCTCCTCGGAACAATAAGCCTCTTTATAACAATAATTACAACCCCCAGAATATAATGAAAAATCACCCTTATGGAACTCAGTTCAAGGATGGAAAGCCTGTTGGTGCACCGAAGAAGGAAAGAACAGATAATAAGACTCCTGACCCCCTGCATAGAAATTCAGTCCATTTTTGCAATGAGGAGACTTGGTGTGAAGCTTGTGATGCTCCTCACAATCTTGATTTCTGTTTCATTTTCCAAGATCTAAAAGCAAATGAAGAGAAAGAAAATGATGAAGGAAAATAGTGTGATCATAGTATGACTAACACTTACTCATTCCATGATACCGATTCAAACAGTGAAGAGGAAAATCATGATTCATATGTTTCACAGAGAAGGGTTGAGGCTCACCATCAACAGGTCCTATCTGACGGTGAAGTGGATGAAAATGAAGATGATATTAGATGCTATGCTTAGACTAGCCAAGAAGTTCCACTCCTAAGAAAAGCTTCTGATGAAGAAAAGGCTAGAATCACTGCTGAGTTAGTGAACAAAGCTAGAAGCAATTACCATTTGAGAAATAGGGTCGTAGGTGGAACTAGTGGCCAGCTCTCAGGTGTCTTCATAAAGGATAATAAATTAGGCCCACGGTATGTTCAGAAGAAAGAAGAACCTAAAGAAAATGCAAATAAACATAAGGTCCAGGTTATTACAAAAGTTGTAGAGCCAAATGCTACACAAGATGAAAAGGCTCAAGGAAAAATTGTTCATGTGCAAAAAACAGAGAATAAAAAGTTGAAAGAACCATTTCAAAAGAGACACAATGAGGATAATGATGATATCATTGAAAGGTCAAGACTTTCAGATGTTAGTTATACTCCGATTGACATGGGTCATTATTGAACAGTGTGCCAACATTAACTGTCCAAAACCCAGTGGATGTATCTGAAATACCACCTATCAATGGAAATGAGGATGAGATGTTAACATCTGAGATTCCTCAAATATTCTTGAATGCTACTTCTTCTCCAAAGGTGGTGGACCCTTTCTTTCTCTCATTAATAATTAATGATAAATTTCTCAAGAATTGTATGATTGATTCAGGAGCTTCAAATATAGTCATGCCTATTGAGATCATGAAGGCAATGGGCTTACAAGTTGACACACCTCATGGCAGGTGTAGAGCTATGGATTCTAGGGAAGTCCCTGTAATTGGTACTATTGAGGCTATGCCTTACAGACTGGCACTTTGCCCTGATGTGGTGATGGCAATGAATGTTCTTGTGGTTGATATACCACCTCATTATGGCATGTTATTATCAAGAAAATGGAGTGCTTCAATGGGAGGAAGTATACAAAATGATTTGTCATTTGCTACTTTCAATATTGCTGAAGAAAATGTCAATGTTTCAAGAGAGAGCCGAACTTCCCACATGATAGAAAAGTATGAGGATACTCATATTAACTGTTGCATTGACATTGATATGGAAAATTTTAGAATGCAACAGGATGAAAAGAAAGATCAAGAAGTTGATTCTTTGAGAAAAGAATTGATCTTACAAGGAGATAGGATATGGAAAACGTATTTTGATGGTGCTTTCTCTAAAGAAGGATCAGGAGCAGGAGTATTGTTGATATCCCCATCAGGTACAAGTTTTAAGTACTCATTTCTGCTGGCTTTTCAGTGTACTAATAATACTGCAGAGTATGAGGCCTTATTTTTAGGACTTGA
>MU227751.1:252099-266539 GCA_018584345.1 Thuja plicata
AATCAACTAGGTTATCCCTCCTACAAGAAAAGGAAGAAGGATTGAAATCCTTGCATCACTGGTTTTTTGTCATATTTAAGATTATGATTTGTATGGTTAAACCCTGTATATGATTATGCTTGGTCATATACAAGGTGATTTATAAGTTGGTTCAGTAAAGATACATGACAAATCAGTGTCCACATCAACAAATACTGTGTTAAGAACAATCTTAAAAGGTAAAACCTGCCTGAGTATTTGTGGAACTCAAAAATGAAGAAGGACCTTATCCAGTCCTTAGCAATTAGGATTTTCTTGTCTCTGAATCAGAGTTAGAAGGTACAAGCTTCAAATAGACATTTCAAGCATTGTGGTTCATACAAGAAAAATCCCTAACAAGACATTAAAGGCATTGATGACAATTTAATGGAAAGATCAGATATTTTCAAGGGGAAATGTGACAGATTGCTAGGATATTTTCAACAAATGAAATCAGATTGAAAACTTTTTCAGTGGGAGAATGGACTCAGTTTTTAAAGATATATCAGATATTTTCTCAGATAAGTGGAATTGAAAAATTGACTAATCAGTCAGATATTTTTGGAAAGATAAATGCAGATTAGATTTGAAGGGAGACATGTGTCAATTGCTCAGAAGTTTTACGGTTTCTCCTTCTTCTATATCTTTCTTTCTTCTCTCAGTTGTAAGGGTTCCTTTTCTCTGCCGAGAGCAGGTCCCTGTTGGTCTTGGGAAATTTTATTGTAAGTTATACTTTTTTGTCTTTGTATATTCATCAAAGCTTCTTGTCTGGATATGTTGAAGCAGAATATAGTAATAGAATACAGTGTGGTTTTTTCCCTCTTTCATATTATCTTGTCTCTTTTCATTCTGTTTGTGCTCTAGTGTGTTTCATCTGTAAGGCATTTGAAATACACCAGCTATAAGGTAGTTTGTCTAATTGTTTATGAGTTTCTTTCAAGGAGAGGACTAAGTTTCATAGATTATTTTAGAGAGAAAAACATTGTGATAAGGATTTGATGCAGATGTATGTATATGAGAGGATAGCTTGTAAGGCACTCTATCTCAGCCACATGTAGTTTGTAAGGCACTCTACAATATCTCTGTTATTTTATCTCTGTTGATTCATGTTTTCATTAACTCTTTGCCCAAGGGATAGGCACTTGTCTAAGGTATAATTTTCAATATGTTCCTCATCCAATATCAAAATCAAATTAATCAAAATAATCTTGTTACTAAGAACAAATGAGCTTAACTCATAAGAATTTGTATCAGCAGGATACTATTCAGTTTGTTGATTCCTTGGAGAGTGAATCAAAAGGTTAGCCTTCCTTGAGTTAAAACTCATAAAAAGAAGAAGGATAAGCATCCTTATGCTACTATTATTTGTTATTACAGTCATAAGTATTTCCTTGCCAAGATCTATTTCAGAATTGTTTCCAGCCATCTGAAGAGTGTTATATTGTTGATATAATCAGAAATATAATGGCATAACAGTAAAGACCCAATCCACCATTTGAGGTTTACTTGAAACATAGTGAACTATCTAAGTAATACCTGCCTGAGTATGTGGAGCTCAAAAAAGAAGAAGGATATTATCCAATCCTTAGCAATTAGCCTTTCTCTTGTCATAAAGGATTATTCATTCAAGCATAATCAGTATACTATTATTCTAAGGTTTAGGTACAAGAAAAAGTGCTAACACATTCCGTGCAACTTTCCAAATTCCATCCCCTAACATCCTGGTGTCGGCTAAATGACACTGGTTCATATTCTAAGGTAACTTGTGCCACGCTGAAGAGGATCATCTTGATATCCTAGTCTAATATTCAACAAAATACTGACTATCCTCCTCTAGAATTCTTGACCAAACCATATCTCTCTACTTTTGCATGTGAAACCATCTTTTTTGGTGATGGCGAAGAAGATAGGAAAGAACCTAGCTTACAGGGTTTCTTCGATGACTCCATCCCAACATTCAAAGCTAATGCCTTTACCAACCCTAGGACTCCCTACAACACCCAGAGTCAATCAAACTAGGGTCCCCTTACAGCATTGATTTTGCCACAGATTGTGAATCTCCAAACAAATCCTTTGGCAAGTGTTAACCCACCCCCTCCCAAAGGACCCATGCCTATGAATACACACAAATCTATGAAAAAAGCTCTATGGGCCCCTAAAGGAAAGTTAAACATCATGAAGGTGATGGAGAAAACTACTACCACCATGACCTTGATGGAGGTCTTACTTAGTTGTCCCCAGTAGAGAAAGTATCTCCTATGGTACCTACAGAACCGGGAATCACGTGACCGCCCGCCCATGTATGTGATGTTTGATGGTGCTAACGTGGCCATATTTTAGGGTAGTACAGAGGATCCTCCCCTTTTTATTGGTCTCAAAATTTATGGTAAGAACCTATACAACTACTTAGTGGATTCCGGAGCTTTGGGCAATGTCATGCCCCTATCTATTTATATGAAGCACGTACTGACTACCACAACATCCAAAGGAGTAGTCATCCAGCTAGACAAGATTATTGTTAAAATGGTGGGAGAACTAAAAAATTTCCCAATCTAGTTAGTACAAGAACCTCAGATATCCAACGTCATTGACATCCAGGTGGTCAACATCCCTGAGACTTATGGGATGCTCCTGAGTCAGAATTGGTCCAAATCCTTGAATGGATATATCTTGACTGGTTTCTCCCATCTATGTCTCCCTTGGAGAGGAGAAACTAACCAAGTTAGGGTAGAGAGAGAACCTTGGATGAAGCAAGCTCTCACTGATTATGGTTAGGTTAGAAAAATATCTCTTTCTGAGTTAGAACCTAGATTATATAGGGCTAAAGAAATCCCAACCATAGATTTCATCCCGGGTGGAGCGATACCCAACGAAGATCCTTTCATCACCCAAAGGATCCTTGACCTTGTTATGGAGCTAAAAAAGGATGTAAAGTCCCAAGGTGACAAGGCAAATCTAACCTCCCTACTATCTAGTACTTGGTATCGATTTCATTCCCAAAATCAATTAGAGCTAGAATGTGCACCATGTGTAGATGCTGCCAAGGTCTGCCTTGAAAAATTTCAAGTAGAACAACACAGATGCAAGGCCCTGCCCCAAAATGGTCCAACCATGAGCACACCCAATGGACCACCATATGAGGAATCTCTTGCGAAGACTCCTCTAGGGGATGTTTTGGCCCCCGTATCTACTCATTCATGGGATGTTCCCAAGCCTATCCCCCATCCCAAACCAACAATGACCCCCTTCCAAGCTTTGTAACCACAACATGCCAATAGTGATGTCTGGATCCTTAATTTTGATGGATCCTAATCTAAATATGGTTGTAGAGCTGATATGGAATTGATTAACCCCCGAGGAAAGTCTTTCCTTGCATTGTATCACTTATAGTTTGAATGCACCAATAACATAATATAGTACGAGGCTTTTGTCCTCGAGCTCCTATTCACCCTCAGGAAAGGAGTCACATGTCTCTGGGAAATGGGTGACTCAAAACTTATAGTTTGGGAAATCCGAAGCCAATACACATGCCGTGATAAACAACTGACCACTTATCATAATTGGGCATGGAGCTTAATAGAGGATTTCAAAGCTTTGGTATCAAATTGATTCCTCAGAAACAAAATTATGTTTTAGATACATTAGCTGTGTTAGCTAGTACTTTAGAACCTATGGCGGGTTCCTAGCTTTGTAGTTTTTTAGTTGAAATCATGCCCACACCCTCCATACCCGATAATATAAGTAATCTTCAAGTCCTTGAGGATGATAGAAACATACTCACCTTCATGGAAAATGTTGGTGTCGTTGAATACCAGATCATGGAGGAAGAAGAGCATGACGTTACCGAACAAGAAGAAAATGAGGGTGGAATCCTTGACCTACCTACCAAAACCATCCCAAAGGGGATGGTTTCCCTCGAATGGATCTTTGACTCTAATCCACAAGCTCAGGATAGAACATCCCAAACCCTGGATGGGGGGAATATGAAAAGCTAAATAGCAGGATGGGCATTGAGGAAAACATAGTCCATATTGGTACCTCTTTCTCTCCTGAAGAGTATGAGAAGATTCTCGTGGTCCTCCGAGAATATATTGACATGATCGCTTGGGGAAATGAAGATCTCAAGACCTATGATACTTCTACCATGACCAGTCAATCCCATAATTAAGCCTCTAATCCATCAAGAGGTTCAGAAGCTACTGGACACCTAGATAATCTTTTCAATCTGACATACCATGTTGGTGGCCAATCTATTACGAGTCCGAAAGAAGAATGGGCAAATTTGACTATGTGTCAACTTTTGGAATTTAAATAAAGGCTCAAAGAAAGATAATCACCCCCTCCCCTTGCTGGATGAGGTATTACAAATTGTTAATGACTCTCAAATGATGTCCTTTCTAGATGGATACTCTAGATACAATCAGGCTATAGTTAAATTTAAAGACAGAGCCAAAATGACATTCACCACCAAGTGGGGAACGTTTGGCTACAGAATAATTCCTTTCGGGTTGATTAACTTTGGGGACACATTCCAAAAAGCCGTGGACATAGCCTTTGAAGGCTTGGTCAACAAATGTATAATCATCTACATGGATTATTTAACTATGTTCTCGAGAGAGAGAGAGAGGTGATCACCTGGACCATATTGCTAAGATTTGCGAAAGGTTTCGCCAGTTCAGCATATCCCTCAACCCAAAGAAATGCATATTCAGAGTGACAGAGGGAAAATCATTAGGAAATATCATTTCAAAAAAGGGTATATGTATTGACCCTGAGCGAGTTAAAGAAGTGCTAAAATTGCAAATGTCGGGTAGTAAGAAGGAGATGAGGTCTTCTTTGGAAAGATCAATTTTGTCTGGTGTTTTATCACTAGTTTCACCGAGGTTGTAAACTATGAACCATATGATGAAAAAGGATATGGAAATTGAGTGGAGCCTAGAGGAAAAATAGGCGTTCACCCAGATCAAGAAGGCTATCATGGAGGCCCCTATCCTAGCTAGCCCAGACTATTCCCTCCCATTTCATATATATTCTTTTGCCTCTCCTCACTTTGTTGTAACTGTATTAACCCAAAAGATAGAAGAGGAAGAGAGACCCATTTCTTTCATGAGCTCCCCTTTCAAGAATGCAAAGGTATGATATTCACCTCTGAAAAAAAAAACATTTTCTCTCGTTCGAGAAGTTAAGAAATTCTGACATTACATCCTTCATAGAAAAGTGCATGTCATCCACCCCGACCAAGCCGTCAAATCTTTATTACTTCAAAGTGAACTGGGTGAGCATTGGGGGAAGTGGTTGGCTATCCTCCAAGAGTATGATCTAGAGATGCAACCTATGAAACTTGTCCGAGGATAAGGGCTATGCAAAACTATGGCTTAAAACCACTCGCACATTGAATGCCAAACCTACACCGTGTAATCCATCAATCAAGATCCCTAGTATACAGACCTGGTGCACCTTCTACTAAATAACCAATGCCTAAAAGGGTTCCTCCCTTGTAAAAATTGGGCTCTCTGGCTAAAGAGAGCACATTTCATGATAAAAAAAAATGGGACCTTGGTCCAAAGGAACTATGAAGGTGTATACCTCTAGTGTCTTGACCAAGAACAAGCTACAAAAATGATAGAGGAATTCCACGGTCGTTTTGGAATTGGAAACAGGTCGGCCGATGCTACCACTCACCAAATTATCTGGGTCAAGTATTATTGGCCCCATGTTTTTCTAGATGTCTATGCACACGTAAGGAAATGTCATACTTTCCAAACTATCGCTTCAATGTAGCAGAATCTGGAAATGCCTCTCCATCCTGTATTTGAGGCAAGACCTTTCTCCCAATGGGTGTTTGATTTTATAGGAGAGATATTTTAACTTCTACTGATTATTACACTTGATGGACCAAGGCTATACCATGCAAGAAGAACACTACGGATGTAGTGATCCATTTTATTGAATAAAATATCATCACTAGGTTTGGAATGCCTTTTCCTTGGTGTGCGATAACGGCCCAACATTTTCCTATGTTCAATTACTAGAGTGGGCCTATGTTAGGGGTGTCACCCTCAGGTTTTCTGGTAATAACTACCCGCAAGCCAATGTGGTAGCAGAATCAACCAAAAAATAACCTTATAGAGGTAATCAAATGCCTGCTTGAAAGGAATCCCCAAGATTGGCATCAAAAACTAAGGTTTTCCTTGTGGGAAGACCGCATCTGAATCAACACTACTTTGGGGACTTCCCCATTGCATCTGGTGTATGGAATAAATCCAGTGTTCCCTGTGAACTTGTGAATCCTAGTCTTGCAATTCATGGAAAAGTTTAACAACCAAGATAAAAATTTTGAGGTGCATCTCCTTAACTTGGTACGATTGGAAGACCAAAGAGATCATGCACTGGAACATTTTGTGAAGCACCAAATTGTAGTCAAATGGTGGTTTGACAAAAGAGCCCAATTGAAGGATTTTCAACTCTTTGACCTGGTCCTTTTATGGGACAAGGCCCACAAGAAGAAAGGTAAACATACCAAGTTCCAAAGGCTTTGGCTCGGACCTTACCCAATTTCCAAAATTTGTGGAGCCATCACATATCGCCTCAGTTCCTTAACTAGAGAAACTATTTTGCTACCTGTCAATGGGAAGTTCCTTAAACATTACTACGAGTAAGGCATAAGAAAAATATCTAGTGTAGTAGATGTATCATGTGTATATACCTTTTGTAAGTAGCCTTTGGGTGTGGCACTCTGGCACACCCTCCCTTGTAAATAGTTTTGGGGGCTTTCTGCCTTGGACTTTTGGTGTTGTGTTGTCCCTTCTTCTTCTTCTTATTCCTTTTTGGATTCTTTTCTTTTGGGTGCCCAATTGTTTTTCCCTCTCATGTTGGAATGGTATGCTTTGCATGAAGGTCGCGTAAGTTGAGAAATTCCACTCGCAAATTTTAGTTGTCTGGAACTAGATGGTAAACTAGTCTGGCCTTATCCTCATTATGAGAAGTTCTTCACATGGGATTTCAAATGTTAGATGTTCTTCTCTGATCTAGATATTGATGTCTCTTCCTAGGAGAACAAAGGTCGCCTATCATTTCAAAAAAAGGGAGTTATTTAAAATAATAAGAACTAAAGGGGCTCAGAGAAAGATAGATCGACTGCACTCTCTGCAAGGGGCGCCTAAGAAAAAAAAATTAACTTGAAGAATTCCCCAGGATGGATTTTCTCACTCCACTCATTAATCAAAAGGTTGATGAGGTGAAATAATTATCTCCATGCTAACAATCTAAGCTTGAGGACTTTGGTGAAAGCAGTACCACCTCTCCCATTCACAAAAAGGAAGATAAAGGAGTTAGGGGCGGGAAGATTCAGATTTCAGGAAAACATGAAATTCCCACAAGGTGCCATTTTTTCTATGTTAGTGCATTTTATCTGTCTTCTCTCCATCCGAGTTCTATCTTCATCCCTTCATTTGACACCCAGGACACATACAGTGGAAGAGATCAATAATAAAATCCTAGCAAGTTTTCTAGATTACAGAGTCACAGCGTGACACCGCTTCTCTACTGATGATCTCACCAAGTCGCCATTTTTTATGTCCTGCATACCCTTCCCTTCATTTTGTGCACAAAATGTCAGGTCCCTTTTTTTCTTTTCTTCTTCTTTTTCCTTTTCAGTTTTCCCTTGCTTTCTTTTTATTTTTGGTTTGGTTCCTTGTTCATTCCAGGATCTTGTGGTCTCGCCCGGTCTTGGTCTCCCTTTTGTGTTCATTGTTTCTTCTAGGATCTATTTCCTGGAGTGTTGTTCCCAAGCTAGTGATTCTGGATCTTCTGTGCCTGGCGATCATTTTCTTTTTCTTCAGATTAGGGATGACCGTTAGGTGTTTGCGTATGTGGATCCTGGCCTCTGATGTGTTTCTCAAAGTTACTTTTGGTAATTAATGCACTTTCCTAGGCATTACTTAAGGCATTTTACCTTGTCATTTTACACTTACTACAAACAAGTTACCTTTTGGAAATTTTTTTTGGAGAGCGAAGCGATTTGTTTTCTGAGCATAAACATTTGGGATAGAAGGTGCAGAGGTGTGTTCATCACATCTAGTAGAGTGTTTAGGTGACCAAGTGAAGAAGTTGCAGGTCCTTCTATTCAACATTTCCAGGTTTAGGTAGTCCCTTGGGCTTTTCCTCTTATTTTACTTCTATTTTCTTTCTTCTTTGTTGTGTTTCTTCTGTGTTTCATTTTTCTGCGTGTTTCCTACTATTTTGTTTGGTTGGTTCATGTTTTTCTGTGTCTATTGTTGCTTGTTGTGCATCTATTTTTATGCTCCATGGTTGTGTTTATTGTTCAGCATGATGCTATCCTTGAGTTTGGTACGTCCTCTTCCCTTCGAAGCCATCTAGCTAGAAAGGAAATGTGCTCGCCTTCCTAGGGTATTAATTTTTGTAAATATCTCCTGCTTTCTATTGGGGAGTCTGTAAATCCATCAGGTTTTGGTTGTGTGTCTTATATATTATGTATATGCTGTGAGTAGCTTGTAAATGCTCTGTGTGGTAGATTCTATAGGGTTTTTTGTGCGAGTTTGGTTAGCGGAGCTGTAGGTTTTTCCCTCTCTGTAAATTATTTGAGTTTGTAGCGCTCTATTCTCTCTTTCTCTTCTCAAAGACATGGTGTTTTTGAGGTTATTTTCCTAGCTAGGTGTTAGGGGAGTTTTCCCTAAAAGACCCATTGTTTTCCCCATTTTTTATGAGGTCTTAGGCTATGTCTGTTTAATAACCAGGTTCACCACCCTAGTTTGTGATGCCCTAGATGATGAGGAGGTAGGTGTGTCAATTGCAGAGGTTTGCTCATTAGTAGGCCATTAATTTTATCTCTCCTCCATCCTTTCCACTTGAATGGAAAATTAGTTCCCACGAACAAACATTTAAAAATCATCCTAAATGGCATTCATGCCACTCACGCTAGAACAACTGTATGATTTTTTCATTACTCAGTCGAGTGGGCAGGCACATGTTAAAGTATGGCAGTAGAGCCACCTGTCTTATTCCTAGCATTTTCTATCTTTTCAAGTTAGTGTTAAGCATGTTAATTAATATGGTCTTTTCTACCTCACACGATGTCTTGTTGAGTTATCATTTTGGATCCTTGGTAAGTGAGAAGTATTTTATGTGTTAAAATTGTATGAAATATTGAACATATGATCTCATTTAGGATGCCCTAATTATTCTCTATTATAGGTGAAAAGGTGAAGTTATTCTCAAGGACTCTAGAATGTGGGATCTCTCAAAATTTATGTACTGACGGTTATTTAGTTTGCAAGTACAGGTTAAAATAAGCAAGAAATGGCTTCAGGGTCTTGACCTCTCAGGAGTCCGAAACTCCCAAGTGTCTCTATAGACACCAGCAAGAAGAAAAAGATAGAATGGACATTATAAAAGATCCTACTAACCCATAAATATAATAATAATGGGACAAGTCATGGGTCCCGAATTGAGTCTGTGCTTAAAGAGATCACCAATACAGATGTCGACACTTGGGAAAAATTTTAGGGCCTTATTCAAATGATCTATCAACTTCGACGCTCCAATGACTCCATCTCAGTTAACTTAGAGGCATTTAGAATCATTCAACCAACTGGTTTTCCATGCTCAGTATAAGCACCAGAGCTAATTTTTCTCTTGGATAGTGGTTATCACCACTGCATCATGACTATTGTATTGGTTTCCCCTACTCCCCTTGGATTCCTGATGTCCATTGTCACATTGGACCATGATGCCACTGCCGGAGGGTGGTGTATCCCACAATTCATGGGAGTTGTTTCTCTCACCAAGGTCAGGCCCCTCTAATAGTATGAGGGTGTGGAAGACATGGCCCAACACCACCTCATCAAACATTGGATGAAAAATTCACGCTCAGACTACAAGAAGATGCGGACAAAGATTGCTCGCTCTAACTTTAAGGAGCCCATCCATGAGGGAATGATCTTCTTCTTATATAAGATCTTCAGGGAGCCACATGCCTAGGAATATCCCCCTAGATGTATTATATCTTATATGGTATGACCACCAACAAGGCGCACTTCAACTAGATTGATATCATTGTAAAATACGTAAAAGCTCAGATGAGGAGGGTCGACTTAGAGAGGAAGTTCTACATGACTTCCTATGTCCTCTAGATACTTTCCCGGAAGTCCTAGGGGATCCAAGGTTTAACAATGGTTGGAGCTCTTAGTGAAGGATATGGTGAGTTCTCTCCATGGGACCACTTCCCCTAGATTCAGTGGAACCAGAGTTTCCCACTTTTTTGTAGAGTCAACAACACCTTCATCATTCATAGGGTCAAGACGGTAACTAGTGATTGGGGATACAGATTATCTCCATAGGCCATGACCTTGGTTGGTGTGTGGGGGTGATACTTCATCCATTTTTCCTAGCACACTTACATTCAGATGTCTGGCTTCTCTAGAGAACCCTTCTTGTTACCCAAACATTATTGGGACAACGTAGTTTTGTTAGAGTTCTGCAGGCATATTTTGGAGGCTCATGCCTTGGCTTCTGCCAATAAATTTACAACCCTGACATTCCCTTTTATTTGTGGGGAATAATCTTTCTCCTTAGCCGCGGCCCGGGGAGCCAAAAATGAGCTAAGTAGTTTAACTTAGCAAAATATTCTTTCCTCTGCAAGGATTATGATCCCCTTGGGCGACTGGCAAGGTTGATGCCAAAAGGGGTGAACCCCCCCTGTTTGACAAATAGAAGATTTTTGTGCCAACTGCCAGGATGATTACAATGTCTGAAAGTGGTACTACACCGGGATAACAAAAGGGATGATGGAACAAATTGAGCTCTAAATATTCCCACAAACTTTTTCAGACACTGGGCCCCCAGAGGACCCCAAGTATAAATAAACAGGTGTAGATAAGATGGACCTCCCTCCAGTGGATTGGGATACAGTGGAAATTTTGGACATTGAGGCCATCTCGAGAGTAGTAATTAAGCATAGCCACTCATATTTTGAGAAGGTCTAGCCGAAGAGTGTCCATTTGAACAAGCATTGTTTGGGAGCTTTAGGTTCCCAAGCCCTAGAGAAATCCAAAGCCCATGGAAAGAAGGAATTTGGCACCCCACCTCAGGTATCAGATCCCATTTTGGCACCCTTAATGGAGCAGTTGGGTGAGAAGTTGGAGCACTCCTAGAAATTAATGGATGTAGAAAAATACAAAGTCACTTTTGGTCTTGGAGCTACCTGGTTAGGCTCTTATCCACCACTAGGAGGTTCTCTGTCCTTGCCTATTTTATTAAGTGCAGCATGTAAATCAGAAATTGTGAGAATAATGGAAGTTGCAGAGCTTGAAGTGCCACTTAAAAGGAGAAAGAAATAAAAGGAATGTTCATCCCCATAGAGAAAGAATCCTAGCCTGGAGCCTAAAGATATACCTGAGGTTGAGGTTCTTTCCTCCTCCTCCCTTTTTTGAAAAAGAGGATCATCCAATGAGTCCCCCAGAGATAGCATAGATCAATGTTGATGACTTCTTCTCACTAGGTGATCTCTGAGAGCTACATGGTATTGTTGACTATGCCACAGAAGAGATAGTAGGACTAGAAGTTGAAGTTCCCATAGTTTAGTCAACATGGCCATAATATGTGGCATCCCACGAAGAAGGTGAGCCCCGGCTTAATGCAGTCAAAGATGAAAAGAAAGTGCCACAAGAACAAGGGAACAACCAGGTCGTAGAATAAGTACTGGGTGAAGAGGGAACCAGACCTTTGGGAGCAACCATAACCTCTAACTCTGCACTTTTGGGCTTAATCGTTAATCAAAGTTTCCTCACACCATCAGATCCAGCGACCAATAGAGTTGCGACCATCTTTCAGGTGGTAGATATCAATGAGCTTCCTCTACCTCCTCCGCCTCCTAGTCCACCAAAAAACACCATTTCAGAGGGTGATGGGGAGGGAGATAAAGAACATAAAGACAAGGACCCCATTGATACAACAAACAATACGCCCAGGGGGAACTTGAATTGAACCCTTGGAACAATTCAAGATCAAGGATAATAATTATACGTGGGCCAGCTACCCTACCGCAGTGGTTAGTGGAATCCTAGAAAAGAAAATCCCCAACTACTATCACGACCCCACTATCACTTGATAAGATGTTGGCTGAAGGCCAAATTCTTAAGAAGCCTAAGTAGGCTCGTACCCTTCAAAACATTAGTAGGGCCCCAAATAGCAACGTTGTAGAGATAGTCACTACCCCTCCAGTAGGAAAAGAGGATTCTAAGGTAGCTACCAAAGAATATGTGATCACGGAGGTGTCTCTTGGAAAAATAACTAAGCATAAGGAACAAGACCTCCTAAGTGAAGTGGGTCAGGCTATTCGCCCCTGATATGAGAAATAGTCTCATAAGATTCAGGAGTTGAAAGTAGCCAATGCCAACCTTTTGAAACTCCTGACAGAATTAGTGCGCCCCCTCACTTCCAAAACACCCAGACCCTCAATCCCTGAGACACTGCTACCATTGAGTGATGTTGATACTCTGAAAAACATGAAGAAGAAGATGTTAGCGGTAGATGAGTGGATTTCTCATCAGGTGGGAGTAATCAGAAGTTTCTTGTCCAAGTCTCTCCGTGAATTTTCTGGGTAAATGCTTTAGCAAAGAATATAGAGGCCAATATTCCCCATTGGTAGGGAGAGATCTAGAAATATGAAGATTGGAAGGATACCTTGTCGGAGATTCAAAATCTTGGGGAAGATGAGTTAATAAACATAGGCATCCTAGGGGATGAATCATATGGATTCCTCAGTAATCAATAGTCCAAACTTGCATTCAAAGTCAAAACTGGCAAGAAAATGGTTCGAGTGTTGGAAGAACAAAAAAAGGTGGTTTTAACTCCTTTATACCAATATGTTTTCCTCATCTAAGAAGTTACATCGGATGATCCTCTTAGCCCCAGGACTTACACTCCTATTAATTCTGTAATTAGTAAGTTCGATGAAGTGGTCAAGGCTCAATTCCAACCTGAGGGGAAATTTTAATGGCACCACCATGGTGGAACTCTCCCAAGTGTTTCTCAAATCCCACGGTGCAGCCAAGGTGGCTGCGGAGCTAAAAGATAAGACCGAAGATGTCAACCTCCATTTTGAGGGATCTATGGACCGTCATGATTGCTTGAAGGATATAGAGGAAGATGGCATCATCTAGATTCTGGAGGTATATGAAAAATTCAAAGGCCAGTTAGATATCCCAAACTCTAGGGATCCTTTATCAGAAGTTGCATATAGTCTCATTCTTTATTCTTTGAGCGTAAGCTCCCAGATTCTAGACCCTGGGCTCCCAATTTTGTATTATTTATAGTGATGAGTGTTGACAGATCTCTCGATCCATCAAATCACTATCTACAACATGTTTCCAGGTCTATGGTTGTCCCTCTTGGCATGAATAGTCACTTTCAATCCATTGGTTCACTACAGATGCCTCCCGAACCCCAAGGCGCCATTCTAGCATTTACTATCTGGCGTACCTCTACTTGCCCAAGTCACCAAAGTACAAAAGAACATTAAAGAGGGCATATAGCCCAGGTTATTTAAGGAAGATACATCATGTCTACAAGTGCATGGACACTCTTTTCAATGGTATTTTTCCTGGGGCTCCTTCCTTTCTTTCTTCAGTTATCTTTTTAAATGATTGTATTATATTAGGAAATTTTGATAGCGCACGTAGTACCGGTTGTAAATATTGTAATATAATGTAAATAGATAGCATAGGGTTAGTCCCTTAGGTAGTTAGATATTTCTATAAATACAAATTTTGATGCCATTTGAAGGGTCAGCAAATTGAAGATTTAGCTTTCCACTAGTAATACAATCTTTCAGTCTTTTAGCAATCTTGTTTTTTAGAAGTTCAGAGTCAATTAGTGCTCCCTTGGAGCCGCTAGTGTAACTACCAATGATGTTGGATTTGAAGTTAATGAAAGAATGATGAACACCATTCATCTCTGAGCTCTGTGTTTTTTATGATCCTAGAGTTAGCGAAAGGCTTCTCATGTTGTGTGCTTTCTTATGTCCTTTGTTCCAGTTATGTAATGATTCAATGAAATACTTTGCTTTGCTACTGATATATGTCTGATTGAAGGTTGCATGTATATCTAGTATCTATTGTTTATTTTATCTAGAAATTAGGTGATGTTAAGAGAACATATGTCAT
Source organism: Thuja plicata (assembly GCA_018584345.1). Classification (NCBI taxonomy): domain Eukaryota; kingdom Viridiplantae; phylum Streptophyta; class Pinopsida; order Cupressales; family Cupressaceae; genus Thuja; species Thuja plicata. The sequence continues at coordinate 266,301 of MU227751.1, forward strand.
GGATATAGTTAGAGATCTACACTAACCATGTCCAATCTTTTTCTATTTCTTTTCCAGATATAAATTATGCTTGCATGAAACCCATTATCCTCAAAGTTTCAGAGGTCTACGAGTCAAAACCAGCCATCCCCTCAAAAAAAATAGTCACTTGTTCAACTAAGATAATCCCACACCATCTTGACCCAATAACCAAGTGCTTGGAGGATAGGAGAGCTAGCTCTCCAACATGCCTCTTAGGG
>MU227751.1:285016-295577 GCA_018584345.1 Thuja plicata
CAGGAGAAGATGAAATTGGATTCATTTCCCTTAGAGACATGGAAAGGTTGCTTGAGGAAATGGACATTGAAGATGAAAAGGAAGAATAAGAGTTAGCCTTAATTTCCAAAGCAGACATCAAAACTGATTGGATCATTGACAGTGGATGCTCCCATCATATGATAGGTGACAAAGACAGATTTGTTTATTTAGACAAATACAAAGGTGGTATGGCTAGATTTGGAGATAACATTCCTAAACCTATCATAGGCAGAGGTTCTATCACTTTGGATGGTAAGAACAAGATAGATGATGTTCTATATGTTGATGGACTACATCATAACTTGTTGAGTGTTGGATAGCTACTCGACAAAGGTTATCATCTAGAGTTCAAAGAGAACAAGTGCATCATTAACAAAAAGGATGGAGACATGATTGCATCAGGATCTAAAACAAAAGGTAATGTTTTTCATCTCAATTCAGATGTTAGTTGTTTTGTTGCAAAAGTAGATGACAGTTGGTTATGGCACAAGAGACTATGCCATATCAACTTTGATAACATAGTAAAGATTAGTAATGTCAACGAAGTTAGAGACCTACCAAGTATTGCAAGACCAGTTGACACAATATGTAGGGAATGTGTTATGGGTAAGCATGTAAGGAGTTCCTTCAGAAGCAAGTAGAACTCAGTTGAAAACAAATTGAACCTAGTGCATACAGATTTGTGTGGTTCTACCCAAACAAGATCATACTATGGAGAAAGGTATTTCATTTTGTTTTTTGATGATTATTCTAGGATGATGTGGGTTTCATTCTTAAAGGAGAAATCTAAAGCCTTTGAGAAGTTTAAAATATTCAAAGCTAAAGTTGAGAATGAATCTGGATTAAAACTGAAATGTTTGAGATAAGATAGAGGTGGAGAGTTCACCTCTGATCAGTTTTATGATTATTGTGAAGAACATGGTATTAAAAGATAGTTGAGTGCACCAAAAACCCTCAGAAGAATGGGATTGAAGAAAGGAGGAATAGGATCATACTTGATAAAACGTGCACTATGATGATTGAAGCAAAAGTTTTGCACACCTATTGGAGAGATGCAGTTAACATTGTAGTGTATACTATCAATAGAACTCAATTGAGGCCAGGCGTAGATAAGATACCCTATGAACTTTGGTTTGGTAATATACCTATAGTAAAGTATTTTAGAATCTTTGGCAGCAAGTGCTACATCAAGAGAGATGATGGTGTTGGTAAGTTTGATGCCAACAGTGATGAAGGTATTTTCCTTGGTTATTCTACTAAAAAAAAAGCATATAGATGTTTCAATTTGAGATTAAAGAAGATAATTGAAAGTACGCATGTTAAGATTGATGAAAATTTTATGATTCAAGAAAGATACTATGAATATGCACCTATGATTGAAGATGAACCTAGTCCTAGCAGCAAAGATACTGTTATTGAAGAAATGTTTGATTGCATTGATGTCTCATGCAATGACCCTGAATCAAGTAGAGAAGAATCACAGATTATAGAAGAAGAAGACACACCTAAGGTTCCAAAATTCACATCTAGATACCACTCTAAAGATGACATCATTGGAGATCAAAGCAGTAGTATTTTGACCAGATCAAAAGTAAAAGGTCTAGCAATGGATGAAGAGATATGTTTACTTTCACAGATTGAACCTTTAAGTGTTGAAGATGCTTATAATGCTTCTGATTGGAAGAATGCAATGAAAGAAGAATTAGATCAGATAATTAAAAATGATATATGGGAATTGGTTCCTAGACCCAGTGACAAAAGAGTGATTGGAACAAAGTGGGTATTTAGAAACAAGATGAATGAATATGGTACAGTAGTAAGAAACAAAGAAATATTGGTATGTAAAGGATATGAGAAGAGAGAAGGAATAGACTACACTGATACATTTGCCCCTGTGAGCAGAGTGGAAGCCATTAAGTTGTTTTTGGCATATGCAACATTCAAAGACTTTAAATTTTATCAAATGGATGTAAAATCAACTTTCTTGAATGGTGACTTGAATGAAGAAGTCTACATAGAAAATCCTGAAGGATTTAATCTTTCAGATAAACTAGACATGGTATGCAAATTGAAGAAAGCACTCTATGGTCTTAAATAGGCCCCAAGAGCTTGGTATGAGAGACTTGATGGTTATCTTGCCAAGATTGGATTCAAGAAAGAAGTAGCAGATTATAGCCTATTCACAAGGGAGACACTTGATAGATTACTATTAGTTGCCATATTTTTTGATGACATTATCTTTGGTGGTAATGACAAGCTCAGTACATCATTTGTAAAAGAAATGCAGAATGAATTAAAAATGAGTATGATTGGTCCTATAAAATACTTTTTGGGACTGAATGTAAAACAAACAGATAAAGGTATATTCATTAGTCAGTCAAAATATGTGAAATAAATATTAAAGACCTTCTAGATGGAAGATTGTAAGCCAGTATGCACTCCCATGATAACAGGAAGAAAGCTTACAAAAGATGATGATTCCACAGTAGTTGATAAGACATTGTATAAATCTATTTTTGGAAAGCTCATTTATTTAACTCAATCTAGACCTGACATATCTAATGCAGTTGGCATTGTTGGAAGATTTGAAGTTGAACCCAAGTAGAATCACCTAATGGGAATTAAGAGGATATTCAGATATCTAAAGGGAACTATAGACTACAATTTATGGTATCCTAAATCAAAGAATGTAAAAATTCATGTGTATACAGATGCACATTGGGTAGGGTGTATTGATGATAGGAAAAGTACTTTAGGAGGAGAAATATTTCTTGGAGATAGGTTGGTTTCTTGGATAAGAAAGAAGCAGAACTGTATTTCTCAGTCAATAGCAGAAGCTGAATATGTTGCAGTAGCACTAAATTGTTCAACAATGGTTTGGATCAAGCAGATGGTTAAATAATTTTGTAATAAGGTTGATTATCCTATTGTTGTTCATTGTGATAATACTAGCACTATCAACATTTCTAAGAACCCTGTGATGCACACAAAGATAAAACACATAGAGATGAAGTACCATTTCTTAAGAGAAAAGGTTGTAGACAAATAAGTAAAATTGAAATATGTGAACACCAAAGAATAGTTGGCAGACATTTTCACAAAGCCCTTATCAAAGGATACTTTTGAATATCTCAGGGAGAAGTTGGGATTAATTACCTCTCCTGAGTCTATTTCAAAGAAGCAGTAAGAGACAATAGTCATTAAGTGACTGATGAATGGTTGACTACTCTACTTTTGGAGTAGTACTTGTGCCTAAAGACTTATGGTGCCCTTTTCCATTAATGTCAAAGGGGGAGTATATAGTAAGGAGGAGTATGTACTAAGGGGGAGTATATACTCTAGGGGAGAATATACATGGAAAAAAAAAATAGTCAGATGAACTGTAGTAGTTTAGAGAAATCCTTGATGAGGATATTGAGAAGATTGTAAAAGAAAGAGGACACCATGAATAGAGGATGTTTTTGATATCATATGTTTCCATCAATGTCAAAGGGGGATATTATTGGAGATTGGATTCAGAGTAGTTGATTGATTGTATGTTTGTCATTGATGACAACATATAATACACAACAGTAATTTTGTATATAATTAATAAAATGATGATATGAAGATGTGCATGGTTAGATACATGTTTTTGACATGTTTATGATGTTGTGTTCATACACGTAGATCTAGATATGATGTTTCAGTCAAGTTATGTAATTCTGTTATTGGCAGTTACAGTTTTGGAAGTGTAACTATTTAGGGCCAACATATATAACATGTTTCTTGAGTTGCACCTATCTTCAGGATATGCGTGTGTATATTCATGATTAATTATGAGTTTTTGATATTCATCTAAAGGTGCCAAACATGTTTTAAGAAGATTGAAAAGTTAGAGTTAATTTGGTGAGGCCGACTTAGTGAAGCATTGCGTCTATTCAGTTTATACTTGTGCAGTTGTAATAATGCTTGCATGCTTAGCAGAGCTGACAAGGATGTTATGAAGAGTTTTCATATAGGTCCCATGATCTCATACTTTGAGGAAGATACTTATAGCAAGTCAAATGTGGCACGCTAAGTGTGAATGATACGAAAAGAGAGGAAAGATGTATAGAGCAGATTATCAGAGTTGGTTCATTCATCAAGAGTCTATGTGAAGAAGAAGTGAAAGACTATAATACACTTGAAATGATTAATACAGTAGGTCTACTCTATAGTTCATCATCAGATATAGTGCATATCTGTTATACAGAAGGCTGCAGCCTTCACCATCAAGCAGTGAGCTTTTGGATAGTGAGTCCACCACCCTTAACAGGGTTATTTATAAAAGACTCCTAACAAGGTCTGACCCTTAACCAGGTCACTATACTTATTGCATTGTAATGTACAACTCCTAACAGGGTTGAAATATCTTCTAATAGGGATTACTATAAAAAAGTATAGTTCATTGTGGGAGCTAATACCAATCAGGGTTTTTACCATTTGGTTTCCCCGTAATCAAATTATGTTGTGTACTATGTTATCTGATTGAGCATTTACTTTGTTGTATTATGAAGTTAAAGGAGAAAAATAATTAAAGTAATTGATAACTGATTCACCCCCCCTCTTATTTATCCTTTGGGACTATTCTAACAGCATGGACATAAAAGAAAAGGGTAGAAAGATAGAGAGTATGCGACTACCAAATGATGAAGTACAAATTAGGTCATCACTCACCCGCAAAAGATGTAAACCAAGGTATAAACAAATGACAAGTGTGTGGCTGGTTAAAGAAAAGGTCACATCGCTCAGTCACAAGGACTATTCTGAGTATGAGTAAAGTACAGTGGGTTGGCACCAAATTGGCAAGTGGCTAGTTTCAGGCTTATGAGTACAAAAAGAGAAAAGTGTACACTCTTTTCTAGCTAGGGTCAAATAGTGCAAATTAATGGTACCATTAGTGACAAAGTGATGATTTCATGACACTGCAAGTGCAAGAATTTGGAATTCAAGTTGACAACACAAAAGATTTAATGGTTATAAGTTTGAATGATTGAGTTTGATTCTGTACAACTCTCATTTCTGCATCTTGAGATTTTTTGTGAAGAGCGAAAAGGCTTTTTGGTCTGAAGTATTTTGTCTGAGATAGTAAATTCAAAGAAGAAGGATGAGTCATGCTATTGTTCCCACTACCTCGCAAGAGTCTGAGAAGAAGAAAGAGGTTACATTACAGAAGTATACAAAAGAATTTGCTGAATTTCTTCTCGGAACTATGAATACAAATAGTGCAAAGTGGGATGAATGGAATGACAAATGGTGTCAATGCAAAAATCCGGTAACCCCAAATTATTCTGGTATTTCCTTGTTTCATTATTTCTAGAATAATAGGATCAAATCAGTCCCAATTTGTAATCCATGGGATTTGAATATGGCAAAATTGATTGTGCCTGATGTCTATGTTGACATAGGTCTTATTAAGGAACTAGCTAAAAAATATTGCCTAGTAGCTAGGGTAATCAGGAAAAGGAATAAAGAGACCCTAGTTTCAATAGATAGGAGGTCAGTGGTAGAAGTATTTGGAATCACTGGTGCATTGTGTACAGACATTGATTTAAAGAATATTAAGGCAGACTTTGTCAAAAGAGAGCATTTAATCAAGCAATATGAAATGCCTGAGTTCATGCCCAGAGTAGATAGGCACCTAGTAAAAATCCCAGACAATTTCAAGCCACCTTTTGATTTATCCCTGTTTCATCATTATGTAAAATGCACAGTCTGTAATTTGAGCAGGGTTCTAGGTTTTGATGGAGACTCCACAGTGTCTCAAGATTTACTTATGATGCCCATGAACATCTAGCACTCAGAGGTCAACACTGATTATGACTATGTTGGATATATAGTTGATTCTATCCATGCTGCACTTTTAGAGATATAGTCAGATACTCCAACACCTCCTTTAAAGCATTACTCTCATCTGACATATATGATTTTTTATTATAACATAGCATCAATGGATAAAGAGCTTGAATTATTTGTCTCAGAGTATGATGTGGATGCACCAATCCAAAGATGGACTCAAGTATGGGATAGTTCATCTAGCAACTCATCATTTGTATGCTTTTGCAATTGGATTGTGGATCCAATTTTTAATTTGTTAGGAATAGATAGGCACAGGCTTCCTTTTGAGGTTAGAAAGATTTTGAGACCTTGGGAGTATGTCCCAAACTAGCCTATCTCTCACAATTGAAATGATTTCTTCTTTTTTGATTACAATACTATCATCAAAGTATATGGTTGTACTCAACCCCCTCACATCCTTCCCAAGTTTGTTCCCCCTAGGATTGTATTCTTAGAATTTGTCTCAAAAATTACTTGGGTAGATAAGGAATTTCTAGAGGGACATAAGAAGGGAAATTTTATCCCCAGATTGTGGATGGGTTTTGACTTCTCCATCACGAAAAGGGTTTTTATCTGATAAATGATTTCTTGAAGCAATACAGAATGTCTGCAGCAATTGCCAAATTTTGTGATCCAAAAAATTTTGTACAAACAACTCTAAAAAGAATGACTCCTTGGAAAAAAATTAGGGATCATGAGCCACTAGATGACGAGGATGTTGTGAGGAACAAGCTAAATAAGAAAGAATTCTAGGATAGGAGAAGGAAGTGGAATGACCTCCTAAGAGTAGAATCTGAGTGGAAAGAATCAGATAATTCATTCTCTTGTTTTTCCCTAATCTCCCATACTTACAAAGGATAGAGGAAATGCTCAAGAGCTATGAAACCCTAATGGCACAAGTACCATAATTTTGTGCTGAAGATGCACAATCTAAAGGGTCCCCAATTCTAGTTACATTACATGACCAAGAACACCAGGAAAAATAGGAAGAGGAACAACAAAAAGAAGAACAACATGAAGAGGAAGAGGCCGGTGAAGAGGATACTTTGGCTAGAGAGACACCAAGGAAGAAACAAAATAAAGAGCACAAGATGGTGTAGGATAGGAAAAGCATGGCCAAGGCCATGATCTCTGAGCATGGTAAATATTTTTGATCCTAAGAGTGAATAGATTATTGTGGAATAAGTCAGGCTACTGGTATATAATAGTGGTGTAATGCTGATGCCTAGTTGGGATCTACAATCCACAGTCATTATTGATCAGATCAGGAGGCAAGAAGATCCTTTATTCAAAATAGAGTTTGAAATGGATGAAGTATTGAAAGGATCAGGATTTGATCCTAAATCCAAAACCCTGGCAATATGGTCACTAGCTCCCACCACACAAAAACCCTTAGTCATGATTATCAGAGAAGAGAAAAAGGCAGACAGGATGATATGGAGTTTGTAGAATACTTTGGATACTGAGATAGCTCAGTTAATGACACAAGTTTCATCCATGAACCTGGAAAATGTTGATGAGTTGTGCAAGAGGTATAAAATGACTTTTGGCCAAATGATGGCCCTGGTTAAGAAACATGAAGAAGTGGTGGTCTAGAACCACACATTAGAAGAAGAAATTGTCAAATTGAAAGAGGAGTTAATAGAAAGTAAGAGGGAAAAAACTCCAACCCTTGAGGAAGTGGCAAAAGTTGTGACAAATGTTTCCATTGGAGTTAAGGAAGATTCTACATTGGTGGAAAGCCAATCAAAAGAGATATCACAGGAACAAAGCATAAATTCTATGTCTGTTATGTTTCTCATATTGCAACACAAGATTGATGTCCTAAAATAGAAAACTAACAGAGTGTATACACTATATGGGTCATTACAAGAAGCTTCAAAGATAGCTACAAAAGCTATGGTTTTCTTAGAACCTGCTTTTGAAATGTGGTTAGGGAAGGAAAGGATCTTGGATAAGTTAAAAATTACTATGCTATATGTTAGGGTTTTTTGTTATAGGGCCTCTAGAGATGCTTGAATACCTAAACAACTCTATGAATCCCAATGCCTTTGATATTCTGACTCAAGCAAGAGAAAACACTAATTGATGAGGTATTATTATAACACTAGGGATACCTATTATAACCTCCTTCTTTTTTGAGATCCACTGACTTAGGTAGGTCTTACCTATGACTGATTACTGACTTGATAGCATCTTTAGAGTGGATTTTACTTATGTTCTAAATGCTCTATTTTTAGATTGACATGTATATAACAATGCAGATAACTGTAACTATTTTGAGAACAAGCTTGATAATCCAAATCAATATCTTAATGACAGCAGACAACAACAAAATAGGGAATTTCATACTTCTTTCCTTTTGCAATTCTTGTGAATCTAGGAGGAATAACCTATTGATTTACTCTTTAAGAAATCATCAAATTTCAACTATAATCACATGTGAGTACAATTGATTCTACGTAAATATTCTTGAAAGTAATTGGTTTAAATGATATTGAATATGTGGATGATGATAGATTACCAAACCGATTCCTATACCCGTGCCTATCCTTGGTCTTATAGAGTTAATAAATGAAGATCCACAGAAAATAGAACAAAATACTGTAAGCTGTCTTACAACCTCCATGCAAATCAGATAAAATGCCTTACAAACTATCCTGTCACCTCTAAAATATTGTATCAAATCCTCAAATATTGTTATGCTCCCTGAAACTACTCATAAAACTTAGTTCTTTCCTTGAAAGAAACTTGCTAGCAATTAGATAGTTACCTTGTAACCAATATGCTTAATGATGCCTTACAAATTTAAACATAAAAGAGCATACACAACAAGTACAGAGACAACAATAAGATAGAGTAAAATTGCACTGTATTTTATTCATATGTTTCTGCTTCAATACATGAAAAGCTTAAAAAGCTTGAAGACAAAGACACAAATCAAGGAAGTTTTGTTTTCAATATATTTCATCTCTTAGCTTTTACAAATTTGATCTATATATAGGTCCTTAACCATCTTGGAATCCTTAATGTTAGGATGCAACAAGCTTCAGATGGTTTAAGGAACCTAACCCTAAAAGTATAGAAAAGACAAAGAAAGAGAATGTAGAAGTGGTGGAGAGACAAAAATAGGGGATGAAATCTAATATTCTTTGTCCTTTTCTGGAATCTGGCACCTTTGTCTGACAGTATTCAGGATAGCTTCTGATATTTATATCAAGGTTAAGTGACTAGCATTACAGGCTAACTTACACTTATCCTTAGTAATAACTAACCTCCCTGTGCTCAATGGTCATGTGCCAAGTGTTCCCCTTCATTCTTCATCCAAGATTTCCTCCTCTACCACAAGCTTCTTCTTCTTGGGCTTGGTCAACAGGTCCCATGCTGTCACTTCATCCTCTATTGGCCAATTAAAGCTCTGTGTACTCTGGACTTGTGCCTCCTATCTTTCCCATCTGACATTTGTAATGCTTTTAACATCCATTAAGAATTTATTCATGTCAGTCTCTGCCTTGAAGGCTTGATCCAAAATATTATTGAAACCTTCCACATCTAAATCAGATCCTGAAATAAATGCTCCACTGCTGGCATTCTGCTATCAAAGTCACCTCTCTAGGCCTCTAAAGCCTAACTTGATCATCTTCTCCTTTCAAAGGAGGAACAAATCTATTAAAATTCAGAGAAAATAGGCTTAACTTAGCCTCTACCTAATTTGACTTACCCTTAAAAAATGACAAGGCTATATTAACCCTTTTGATTTCATCTTCAACCTTAGTTACAACCTCAGGTAAATCTGATCTAAGAGGCTGCAAATAGGCAAGTTTTTCAGACAATTGAACCCTAGGAGACCAATTAATAAAATAGGGGTTCAGTGTAGCAATGTACCCTGTTACTTCTGTGTGTAAGGTGAGCAGTTTATTATAAGCATTCAAGATGACATCTATTTTATCTTTGAGTATGTCAATCCTATGCTACATGATGCATTTAAATGCACTTAGGGCTATCTCATTTTTATTCTTGCCCACATCTTCCTTTTTAACTACTTTCTCTAATTTTGTTTTCTCCTCTATTTGTAAGGGCTATTCTGGAGGCACATAAATCACTTTAGGTTTCTCTTCTAGTTGTTTTAGCAACTTAACAATTTCCTTATCCTGCTGATGTATCTTTATCTGGCACAATTCCCTATCCTTGGTTAGGGCACTGGTTTCCTCAATCAAAATGCTACACTTCTCAGATAATTTTTTTGTCTTGTCATCATTTAAGTGAGTCCAATGAGTCATAATCTAAGAAATTTCTAGATCTCCATTGTTCTACAAAGTCTAGACCATTTGGTTCCCCACCATGCTCTCTTGAATATCTACTAGTTGAGGCTTTTGGTCCTTGGAACATAAGCTCCACATGGTGAAGGCTTGTGATTTTGGGCTGTATCCAAATCCCTTTATCATATCACCCATTTGAACCTCACTTGCCAATTTTAGGTTTGGCTGCTTCCTGATCTGGTCAATAATGAATGTTGAGGCTAAGTCCCAGCCCTCAGCAAGCAAAATGCCACTGTTTAAAACCATTTTCCTTGACTCATCTGGAGAGACATCTTCACTATTAGGGTCATAGGCTTGTAGAGCTAAAAAAGCCTCATTTGTGATTGTTTCCTCTCCATCTACCTTCAATTGAGCCCTTATCT